>VUQH01038092.1:0-11706 GCA_015106775.1 Etroplus canarensis | reverse complement strand
AATGCTTACAAAACAATCACAAATTCTGCTTTTATGCATCAGAAGAAAGCCATCAGAACAGCAAATGTGCTTTTTGCTTAATTAAAACCTCTAAAGTTTAAAGATTTGGTTGATTTTAGAACTGCATAAACTAGTTGCTAATAATTTTCCTGTTCTGGGCTATACTGTGTCAATATTGTACATCAGTTTGTTTCTGCTCCGAACAAATGTCTATAAACCAGTTGATCTATATTCATATTTCCTTTACAGGATTATATGATGAGCCCAACTGCAACCCCAACAATCTGAATCATGCAGTGCTGCTGGTTGGCTATGGCTCAGAAGATGGCCAAGACTACTGGATCATCAAGAACAGGTCCGTTCAATACTATAAACAAAAAAAACATAACCTTTAATAAATCCCTACACTTTTTAAGAATTTCTCCATTTCTCTACAGTTGGGGAACCAGCTGGGGTGAAGGTGGCTATATGCGAATAGTCCGGAATGGACAAAACACTTGTGGCGTCGCCAGCTACGCCCTGTACCCGATTCTGTGATTCTGATAAGATGCAGCAGTGTTAATGTCTCGCTCTTCCACTGGACTTCAGCTCCAGAAAACAGTCAGTGCTCATATAGCCCAAGTGATCTTTGTACTCCCGTTGTCCATATTTTCTTAATCTTTGACGTTTTATAAAATATTGATGCAAACACTGACAGAAGACATTTATAATGAACACATTGCTTCTCTCAGGGATGTTAAACACAGTTTTTGTGATCTATATAATAAATTAGCTTTCCAAATGTTTTATTGATTAAGCACACTTCCAAAATATGAAAAAAATGCATTTACAAAAGTACGACTATGTAACTGTGGACACTTAAAAATAATTTGATTTTAAGGGATGAGGCTGTTTACAAAAATGCTTATGTGCTGTTTAAATAAAATTAAAAATGCAATGATCTGGAAAAAATTGAAATTCCTTTTTTAATTAAAAAAGCACACAACATGTGTTAAAACTGAGAAATTGTATTGCTTTAAATTAAATATATGCTTATTTTAAATGTAATGCCAGCATCTCCCAGATTGCCAGTTACTGATATAGTGATGTCATTCATAAGATTAGGACCTTCTGTGTCATTTTCACTGGGTGACAGTTTTGGCTGCAGGCCGACCAGGTTAGAACCAAACTCTTGCAGTTGTATTATGTGCATTGTGGTTTGGCATTGTCATGCTGAAATAAGCAAAGTCTTACTTGAAGCAGATGTCATCTACATGGTAGTATATATTGCTCAGAAACCCGCAATCACAGGTACATGCTGGATGGTTTTTCTGTTATTTTGCTCAGAGAATGCAGCGTGATGCGATAAAGCCCACAGGACAGTTTTCCACTTTTCCACAGTCCAGCTTAAATGAGGTCAGGCTCAAAGAAGGGAAAACATTAATGATTGTCAATTTTTTACAGGTTCACTGAAAAAAAGTTCTTGAGCTATTCACCCATGCTGTGAAAACCTCCCCTTCTTTACTTCTGAAATACTCAGCCTCTCTAAGAACTTTTTTAAACAGTAATGTTACTGAATAACCCAGTTAGGTGTGTTGTTTTCACATTACAGTACCATATTCCAATTCAGTGAAGTAAAGGCGTACTGCATGGTGAGGTGCTTTTATACACCTGTGGCAATGGGACTGAATGGAATACCTGAATTCAGTGATGCAGCCCACTACTTTTGTCCATATTACAGGTGTTTTTGTACAACCTGGTGTTCGTTTTGCAAATGATGTCCCCTAAAAGTAGGGTTTCCATTTAGGTAGATCAACCTTGTGATTGTTGCAGTGCAGTGTCTCGTTCTCGGTCAGATCTGTCCCACACTTCATATTTTCAAAATACCAAGATGGTGTCTGTCAAAATGCACAGCAGGACTTTACTCATTAATGGATGATATCACACTGGCTATCCTACACTGCTATTCTAGTTACATAGTCCAACTTTAACAAAATGCGTAATAATTATTCATCAGGCTACCATTATCCATGCTAACATATTGGTTTTGTAGCCAACACCAAATAAATTAAATCAGGGTGCTCTGTGTGAGTAATGTTAGGCACAGTTTATTTGTAATTCTCATTGCCGGACTGCATCATTTTGGATTTTGTTGGCTGAAATTACATATAATAAATGGGAGTAATGGAGAAAAAAATCTATGCCTGGTTTCTACAAGAATGTATGAGAGACAGAACAAATATAATGGTTGTTTGAATTGCCAGTGCAAATAAAGGTTTTACGTTTATAATCTGTTTTTCTATTCCACATTTTGGAACTCCTATTTGCTATAATAAAACTATATTCCACCAGTTGATTTGTTGTTAATGAATGGTCTATTTTACATATATTTGCTACTTGTCATGTCTCCACTGCGGAGGCATAATGTTTTCAGGTTGTCCATCCATCCGTTACAAATCTTTTTACCACTACAGAAGCTGACTTGTTTGCTGCATTTTTACCAAACTTTATGTTGTTAATACTTATGATGGGTAGAAGATCTGATAACATTTATGAGATTGTGGGATCAAAGATTAAGGTCACACAGGGTCAGATTTAAGGAGGGGGCAAGCTGACCAAGTTCTGAGTATTTCATTTTATACCTGACTTTGTCTGGGTTAACAACTTACATGAAATATTCTTATCACATGCCCAACTGCGTCTTAAAGATCTGAAAGCCTGCATGTGCAACCACACCTACTTGAACTTTGAACTTAACTGCACTAACTGTACTAACTCACATATACAACCCACTTTTGTGCAAGTCTCTCAGATAAAAGCTCCAAGGCACGCTGGGAGCTCCCTCCTAGGACAGAGGATTTTTCCACTGCTAGACTCACAGGGCTCGTTGAAAGGCTTATGATGCAGTGGAATACATCTTTGCTTTGCATTGCAGTGGAGTTGTTTTTGCTCTGCTTTGCTCCAGTTTATCCCTCTGCTCAAAAACATCCAAAATGTTGGCATGAAAGACACACTCAGATCCGTCAGAAGCAACACAGCACGAAAACGTTCTGTGATCCTTCCTTCAGCAGCCAGAAAACACACGCTGTCACTGAGGTAATGCAGCTATTTGTTGGTTTATCTGTTCTTCATAATATTTTTCCTTTCTCATTTTTTCACTTCTCTTTGTTATTAGATCATGTGCTGTGAAACAAAACAAGGTCAAGGAGTCAAAAGGGTTATAACTTTTGTATTCCGATGTGAGAGTATGAAGCTACTATTAATCTTTGGAGAATGAGGTTGCCCCTAGCAGACATGAATTTTATTATGTGCTGGATATCTTAAGCTCAGTCTTAAATTCCCAGGCTTTCACCTGGGTCCATAATAACCTTGTATACATCAATTTCAAGCATGCACATGCTCTTTATACCTTCATTTACAGCAAATACCAGTGTAGGCACTGTATTCACACTTTATAGCGTGGGTACTTTGTGATAATGCATTACGCTGAAGTAGGTCAGGTAGAGTTGAAGTGTTCGCTTGTGTTAACTGCCCTGCAGTTGACTGTCCAGCTCTCTGTCTCTGTAAAGAAGTGCAGCTCTGGCTTCTACAGAGAGTGGGCTGAACCCAACAGGGGCCAGTGTGTGCCATGTAGCTGCAATGGACACTCCAATGAATGTGATGAGCTTACAGGAAACTGTGTGGTTAGTGTTCACTCACACACACATGTACATGCACCACACATACGCATAGAGAGAAAAAAAGGTCATGGTAAATTATTATCTATGGTGCTGAGAAACATTGCTATAACAGACTTCAGTGCTGTAGCATTTGTGGTCACATTGCTAATCCAGATGGAAATCATAATGCTTTTGTTGTGTTTGATCTAACTGACCTTCAGAACTGTCAATTCAACACTACTGGCGATCAGTGTGAGCGCTGCAAAGAGGGTTATTATGGAAATGCACTCAACAGAACCTGTCGTGCCTGTCCATGTCCCTTTACAGAGAACAAGTCAGTGTTTGTTGATTTCCTGCTCTGCGTCCGCACAGTTTAGGCTCATTTCCTTTTTCTTGTTTTGCATGAATAGAAAGATCCTCTCTGTTGCTTTTTAGTTTTGCATTGGCCTGTCTGGATGTCGGTTCCGGAGTGGTTGAATGTTTGTGTAAACGTGGTTACAGTGGAGCCAAATGTGAGAGGTTGGACACATTACCATACATCATTTACATCCTCATCAAAGCAGTTAAATGTTACATCCTAATCCCCAGTCCTCATACTTATTCAATCTTTTTGTGTTTCTATTTTTTAGATGTGCATTTGGTTATTATGGCAATCCAATGGTGCGTGGAAGCATCTGCAAGCCCTGCAACTGCAAAAAGAGCAGTTTGAACATGTGTGATTCTCTGACCGGAGGTGGCTATACACAAAAATAAACTTAATAATGAATTAAATAAATAAACTTGTTTTAAATATAGTTATACCCATTGATTTCCTAACATAATGCAGTAACTACTGATCAGAAGACACTGAGCTAAAAAGAACATTTTTTACCTCTAGTCTGCAAGATAACCCAAATAATTTAGTATGAAAACATGTTTGAAGGACACGGTCTGCAGTCACTGAGCTGTGAGACACTGAATGTGGCCTCCGTGGCTGCAACGTTTTCGCTCTGATGAAAGGTCTGTTTTTAACATTTGTATTACTGGTATTACTGATGTGCAGTGGTTAGGACTGTTTCCTCAGAGCAAAAATGTCTTGAGTTTGACTCCGCTGGCTGGGATCTTCCTGCGTGGGAGTCTCTCTGTACCATTCAGGTTCTTCCCACAATCCAGAGACATGCACTTTAGGTTAACTACTGATTCTAAATTGCCTGTAGGTGTGTCTGTCTCTGTGTTAGCCCTGCAATAGACTGGTGACCTGTCTAGGATGGATGACTATAACAGCTGTGATAGTCTACTGATGGTGTGCCTGTTATTTGGAAATTAGAATTGCATTACTTTTCTTTTCTTTAAATTTTATCATACATTTTTTGTGGTTGGTTGTTAATCATTAAGTTCAGGTGTTTCATTCAGTCCCATTGCCACAGGTGTATAAAATCAAGCACCTAGCCTGGTCTGCCTATACAAACGTTTGTGAAAGAATGGGTCAATTTAAAGGGTTCCAGCATGGGTGTAAAACAACTTGACTGGTCTGCACAGAGACCTGACCTCAACCCCATCGAAAACCTTTGGGCTGTACTAGAACGGAGAACATCAGTGACCTCGCAAATGCTCTTTTAGATGAATGGGTAAAAATTTCCACAGAAACACTCAAAAATCTCGAAGAAAACCTTCCCGTCCTGGGGGAACGCTATATCATTTCACTGTGTATTTATATGTAGTTGAAATGACAATAAAGTAATCTAATCTAATCTAATCTAATCTAATCTAATCTAATCTAATCCCTGAAGTGTGGAATCTGTTACGGCTGCAGAGGGGGAACCAACTCCATGTCTATGGATTTAGAATTGGGTGCCATAAAAAGTCCTGCAGGTGTAGTGTGTAGGTGGCCCAGTACTTTTGTCCATATAGTGCATACGTGGTACAATACATTTATTGTGCATTGTTCCCAGATAAAGTAATTTCTTTTAGAGCAGTTTTCACCAGATGACATGAAAACTAAAATGGTCTTAATTTGTTAAAATCTTCTTTACCATATTTTCCTTTCAATAGCGTGCATCACATCTGGTAATAGCAATGGTGGGGATCACTTCCATGGTGAGTCTGTGTTGAAAATTGACCTAAAAATCATGTTTTAACCTATAAAATTTAAAATAACTATCTACATTAATGTGTTTCATCTTCCTTTTTTTCCTGTCAGAGTGTGACAGCTGCAATTATGCACTGCTGGTTGACTTGGAGAAGCTAGATGATGGTTTGATTTGGCCAAAGAACATCAGTCATAACACAATATCACTGTCTAGTCTGAGGAACCTGAAGGCTAACATATCTGAAGCAAAGGTATGGATTTATGGAGTGAAGTTTTTTTTCTGAGTAACTAAGTACCGCCCTTCTGAACATTTGCTGTGAAGGACTTTCACAGTCATGTTTATAGATCATAAACCAACATTTCTCCATGTTCAAATTACTTCTTATCTCATGTTTCTTAGATTCAGAGTGGGAGATACAGCACTGTTGTGAGACTCCTGGATCCAAAGGTTGAACAGCTGGAGGCAGATGTGGCTGTTGACAGATATGACTTGTCTGAACTGACTGATGAGGTACCTGGGGTGAATTTTTCTGTGTTAATCAAAATGAAACTCAGTGAAGAGTTTAGAAAGATAACTGTGATTTTTGAATTTTGAATTTTAAATGTAAATTCATGTTTGAGTACTACAGGAGGATTTTCTGCCAATATCAGACAGAAAACACAGAATGAATCAACATTACCCTCTCTGCACATTATATTGACTTATCAACACATATTTTCCAGACATTTGACATTGCATCATATATGAAGAAAGTCTTGGAGACAGTAAGTGAAACCAAGTTAAGGGCAGAAGATCTCTTTGAAACTGAAGTGCTTCTCACAACATTACAAGGTAAATTTCCCGAATATGTGTTTGTTTATTTCTGAATGGGAATGTGGAGGAATTAATTAAATTAAGTATTCCCAATGCGAATAATTTCTGCTCAGTGATGTCAGCTAGACCAGCACATATTTCCTGCCTGTCTTTCCTGGCAAAGACTTTTTGACACTTGTTAAGGAAACTGAATTACTTGTCATGTCATACTGGGCACTAGCTTCAGGGATATCATTAACAGCACTGTCTCTGTCCTTGTCAGATCTGATAAAGGAGCTAACTGAGGCAAAACCTGAAGATTCAGTTTCTCTCTCTGAAAAGGACAAAAGCAGGGCGATGGAGGAGGCTCAGCGCACTGTGGCGGAAATGAGACACAGAGGCTGCACTGCTCAGAGGAACAAGGCTGGCAGTGAGGAGGAGAAGGCACACAAATGTGAGACTTTTTTTCCTTTAGCATTGAAATTAAAGTAGGCCTACAGGAAGAGAGAGTGAAGCCAGGCTGAAGACACCTTTGACTATTTGACATTATGCCAATTTTTAATACTGCAACAAATAAAAGAAATGATCACATATAATTTAGATTACATTTAAAGAAATCCACCTTTATTAGATAGCCTACTATCATGTCTGCTTAATAAATATGAAGCTGCAGCATATTGGCTGGAATCGTGGAAATGGCTGGCTTTGTCCAAATGTAAAAATACACCCACTTGCACATGTAAAGCTGACTGCTTTATACATTACTGTATTGATGTGCTTTTTTTCCTCTTGTCTGTAGTCTTTATGCTAGGCAAAGTAGCCAACTGCGGCATGTAATTTACTGGATGGATCAATATAGCCATCCATCCTCAGATATCAGAATTAGTCTTGTGAAAATATCTGGCCCAGTATACTTACTAGCAGTGAGAATTCTAGACTCTATTTGGTCCCTAGGCAAAAGTTCACAGGGGGCCCCTCCAACCAACGTTAATCACTATTATGTAATAGATAACTTGAAAGAGTAACAGTAACTTAATGTAAGTTGATGGTATTGAAATCAATTTGTTAAGCTTTTATGTTGTAGAATTAGAATTCCTCAATTTGACTTTTGAATGTTACTCTTGGAAATAACTTTTACTGTTCATTATTGACTATTTATATTTTATTTGACAAGGACATTGTTATAGTTCCAATCCAGAGGATTAAACTTATGTGTAAATATACAGCTTTCAGTATCAGAAAATCACTAGGTCTGGGTTACAGATAAGGAAAATGCAACAAAACACACACCACACTGCACACATAGTACAATAATTTACACCAATAAATCTTGGTAATTTGTAGCTAACTGTTCTGTATTTCTTTGCATCTTAATTTCATAATTAATCATTCACAGCTTGCCTGGACACAGCTTTCAACAGTTAACTAAAAAAGTATTGTCCCTGTTAACTGGGGTGATTCTGGCTATAATCTCCAATGTCTGTCAGTACTGACAGCCATATGTGTGAGCTAGACTCTGGCCATATATTGAACCAAAGGAAATGCAAATATGCTGCAGAAATAGTTGCAGGAATTATTCTCAAATATTTAAACTTTTTTATGAACAAAAAACATGACAAAATATTGCAAAAATAACACTACAAAATCAAATTTTCATAATTTATGAGGCTCTGGTTGTTATACTGGAGTTAGAGGACACTCAGTAGCCAATAACCAATATTTCTTCTCACATTAACAATGTTGTAGATTGCCTAAGCATTTGAAATATACATTTTTCATGTTCTCCATAGTGTTAGACCTCATCATCAACAACATGACAGCTCCAGCAGAAATCAACCAGTATGTCCTGGATCAGAGTACAGACTCTCTTATGACCTCAAATTCTGCTCTGAGGGAAGTGGCTGACCTGCTGTTGAATGCAGAGGACACAGTCGACAGACCGCGCGGCCTTAATCTCAAGAGCCATACTTCCCTGCAGCATCTGCAGGTAATGGGAAGCAAAGCTGTCACTGGTCATGTCATACACTTCTGATTTATAACAGAAAATACAGTTTTTATCTCTCATCATCTGCCAGCATCTTCAAGCTCAGCTGGAGAAAGAACAAGGCACGCACCGTCCTGTGATTGAGATGACTAAAAATCTGCTAAATAATATTACACACATCTTTTCGGTGCTCATGGAAATCAAAAAAGTAAGCAGGCACCTTTTCATAAATTCTGTGAAGTCTTGGACTTTGAAGTTAAGTAGTATTGGGTTTAAATTACAGGAATTTGAAAATCAATCCGCTCTGTTGGATGGTGCCAAGCTGGAACTCACTAAAAAGTTAAACAAATTCCTCCAAATGATGACAAATGTGACAACTGTAACCAAGGGAGAGGAGCATTCCGAGGAGCTCAATAAAGTGGCATCGGAATTACAACAGTGAGTGTGAAGCAGTAGAACAAAAAAGAAGTGGGATAGATTTAGATAAGATTAAGCTGTTTTTCTTGTTTACAATAATACACCATCCTGGATGTTATTACAGAGTGCTTCATACCACTGCTAACAGCACTGCACTGGTCAGCCTCCTGGGTACAGGGGCTTATGACAGCATTGCTGACACAGTAGAAACAGCTGAGAAGGCAGCAAATCAATCCAGAGTGGCAGCTGATCAAGCCTTGATGGTAACTTAAGTACTGTTTGCAATAGTTAATGTAGACCTAACTGTTTATTCAAAATATAAATGTAATTTTGCAATGATGAATTAGGATGTGAAGAAAGGAGGTCTGGTCAGCAGAGCTGAAGAGCTGAAAGATAATTCAACTCATCTACGGACAGAAGCCAGTGATGTTCAGAGCCACCTTATAAGTCTGTAAAACTGTTATGTTTAAGAAGGCAAATATATTCAGTCAGCGTATGCAAAATGAAAAGTTTTTTAAATTTCTTTTTGAACAGCGCTATCACGTACAGTGAACACTCACAGAAATCGTTTAAATAAGCAAATGGAAAAAGGACAATTGCTGAGAATGGACATGTCATATATTGGTGATAGCCTCAAAAAGATTGGAAGAGGTCTGTGGAGCACTTTAAATTTGATGCAGAAGAGAAAAGAAATGTTAAATTTTGCACCTTATCTGTATATAATATTGTTTTTTTCTTTTTCATTTCAGATGACACAGCGGTACTGATAGAGTCTGTGAAAACAGCTAAAAATACTGTCAGTAATGCAAAAGGGAGACTGAGAAAAATCAGTGAGGAAGTGGGAAGAATAACTTTAACCAATAGCAGTATGAATATAAATGATGTGTTGACTGAAGCAAACAAAGCTGGTAAATACTAAATGGTGGAAAACACACACACCTGATTTACACCACATTTTGTACAAGCTATGGTGGATGAGTTTAAATACCTGGGGTAAACCATCCAAAGCAAAAGACAGCGGACAAGAGAGGTGGAGAAGAGAGCGCAGGCAGGGTGGAGTGGGTGGAGATGAGTGTTAGGGGTAATTTACAGTGGTTATAGAAAATTAACACACCCCTGTTAAAATACCAGGTTTTTCTGATGTAAAATAAATGAGACCAAAATAAATCATTTCTAAATTCTTCCACCTTAAATGTAACAGATGACCTGTGCAATTTATTTGAAGAAGAAACAAATTTGTTAGGGGGAAGAAATTAAAAATGCATAATCAGCTGGTTCTTTTCTTCCACTCTTCCTTGCAAAAGTGCCCCAAATTTGTTAGATTGCGAGGGGATCTCTTGTGCACCCCCCAGATTTTCAGTTGAATTTAGGTCTGGGTTCTGGCTGGGCCATTCCAAAATTTTCATCATCTTCTTGTGGAGCCATTCTCTTGTTTATTTGGATATACGATTATGATCTTTGTCATGCTGAAAGGTTAAGTTCCTCTTCAGCTTCAGGTTTCTAGCATACATCTGAAGGTTTTGAGCCAAAATCGACTGGTATTTGAAACTGTTCATAAGTCCCTCCACCTTGACTCTGATTGACTAAATCCCCACATCCAGCTGAAGAAAAACAACCCCAAAGCATGATGTTGCTATCACCATGTTTTACCATGTGTATGGTGTTCTTCTGATGATGTGCAGAGTTGTTTTTGCACCTAGCATACATTTTGGAATTGTGGCCAAAAAGTTTATCCTTGGTTTTATCAGATTTATCACATTTTCCCCACATGCTTTTGGGAGACCTGATATAGTTTTTATTTTTTTGTTTTGTTGCAAAATTTAGCCAGGCATATGGAAAATATGACATATAGAAAATATGGGAGATTGTTATCACATGTACCACACAACCACCAGAAATTCCTGCAGCTCTTTTAGTGATACTGTACGCCTCTTGACAGCCTCCCTGACTAGTTTTCGTCTTGTCTTTTCATCAGTTTTGGAGGAATGTCCAGTTCTTCATAATGTCCCTGCGGTTCCATATTTCCTCCACTTCTTGATGGCTGTCTTCACAGTGTTCCATAGTATATGTAATGCCACGGAATTTTTTGGACCCTCTTCCTGATTGATATCTTTGAACAAACAGATCCCTTTAAAGCTTTGTCAGCTCTCTGGAAACCATGGCTTTTGCTCTAAGATGCAACCGCGTAATTGTCTGGAAAATTCTACTTGGGCAGCTGAACTTTATTTGGGGTTAATTGAAGTCACTTTAATTGATGGCAAGTGTGTACCCAACTTGTTTCTTTTTCGATTGAACTGCACAGGTTATAGGTGGAAATTAAAGGTGGAAAAGGTTTGGAAATTATTTATTGTGGTTTTCATCAGTTAAACCTGGTATTTTAACAGGAACGACTTTCTATATCCACTGTATGACCAAATTTGGCAGCAATAGTGGAAAGGAAAGGTTTACAAGATAGTAGAGAGAACTGCTATGATGTATAGTCTGGAGACGGTGGCACTGACAAAAAGACAGGAGACTGAGCTGGAGGAGGCAGAATTTGATTCAGATTCTGAGATTTTTGTTGGGAGTGACCAGGATAGACAGGATTGGAAATGGGTATATCAGAGGGACAGCTCAGGTTCAGCAGTTTGGAGCTAAAGTCGGAGAGGCAAGGCTGAGTTAGTTTGGACATGTGCAGAGGAAGTACAGTGTACATGCAGAGGGTTGTGTGACAGAAGAGGATGCAAAGGATAGGGTGAGATGGAGGCAGATGATCCGCTGTGGCGACCCCTAAAGGGAACAGCCGAAAGAAGAAGAAGAAGAAGCT
>VUQH01038091.1:0-29558 GCA_015106775.1 Etroplus canarensis | reverse complement strand
TTTAAAATTTGTCCCCCTTTTTTTTTTTTCCCCCCCCCCCCTTTTTTTTTTTAAAATTATTATTATTTTTATTTATTTATTTTTTTTTGTTCTTTCTTAATTTATTTTTATTTTTTCTATTTTTTATTTTTTTTATGATGCAAGGGTATGCAGTCTGTGTGTGTAGTGGGTATATGTATGTATGGTATGTGTTTGTGAAATAATTTTGAAAAAGACAATAAATATATTGGCAAAAAAAACAACATGTATTTTGAACAGTGCAGCTTGTACAACCAAAGCTATGCAGCCCCTTCAGTCTCTGGAGAATTCTTTTTTTTAATTATTCTAGCACTAAAATATTCAATTTGTATTTGCAGTTTATATAATAGGATATCGACATTTGGTTTGCCTGCCATGCAAAATATCGAGATCAGAGTCTGTATCTTAAAAGGTCTTTAACAGTCTTAGATTTAGCAATCTAATTTAGATTGCTTGAATCTGCAGATACCCTGAGATAACTGCTGAGCATCACAGTTGGCCACAGCCATTTCTGATCATTGCTTTTAGAATAGAATAGAACTTTATTTTATAAACATAAATAAACGTGGCAGCTATTAGTTTTTGTTTTGTGTACGTATGCAGACATAAGGGTAAAATTAATACATGCTTACTGACCACTGAAGGGCTTAAACTGGCCAGCTGCACATTCCTATTCCTTGTCTGCTATAATAACAATCTGAATAGAGCAAATAGTGTTATGACCAGATGTCCAGTGATACTGTAAATAATGACTTGACAACAGCAGTAAAAACTTCTCTGGGACACTGGTGTAAATAAACTATGCCTGTGTTTCGTTTTCCTTTAGTAAACGGCCTGTTAAGTCTGCTTCCATACCAAGTCTCTGTAACCTATTTTGCCATATGCTTTTGCTCATTTGTGTGTCACTCTTGTTTTTGGGCAAATCGACCAAGGTTTTAATTCGTTAAGCTGCTGACAAGCTAGTGTGGTATTAATCGCACTGTATGTGGGCTGTCTCTGAACAGATTGCATGCTGACCCGCTGGCCAAGCATATTGCAAGATTAAGCAGATCTGTAACCAGATGAGCTCACCTGTTAGATCAAACTAAGCCATATGCACGTCACAAGTCTTGTGAGGATTAATGAGTCTACACATTGCATAAAACCCTATGTGTCCTAATGTTTTTATGTTTTCAGGAGAACAGAAACTAGTGAAATGCTCCCATGACTGACACTGTGACAGAGAGGTATTGGTTCAACTTTTACATAATTACTGAGGTTGTTGGTAAAACCAACAACTAACTTTGGGTAGGTCCCCTTTTAAGGAGCCAAAGTGGCTCAGACCCATCATGGGTTATGATCCCAGGATAAGACTTTTGGATGTTTATCCATCTCTCTGTGTTGGCTCTGGGATGAACTGGCAACCTGTCCAAGTTGTACCCTGCCTTTCAGTCTATGACAGCTGGGATAGGCTCCAGTGCCCCCCCACAACCGTGAATTGGATAAGTCTAAGAAAATGAATGGACGAATGAAAAGACTTAGTTTTCTAGCACATCCTACAACCACTCCATTTGGGCTGAGATCCCTCGTGTTTGGAGGACAAATAAAGAGATGAACTTAAGCACTTCCTGAACAGTTTTTACAGTGTGTATAAGTGGTCCATTACAATGTTAATGTGTGTGGTATGTGTCAAAGTAACACCCTATAATAGACTGGAGGTCTCCCAGTAAAACATTTCACTTCCTGCCCTGGCATGAAATCTTCTCCTAGTGCGTTTGGCAGCCATCTCTTCCTCAGGTGAACATTTTACCTGGCTGTTCACATGAGGCAAAGGTAAACACAACACATCAGATCAGGCCACTTCCGTCCATTACTGCATGGTCCAGTTCTGGGGGTTTTGTGATTGATTCTGGTCAGCATATACACTTTGACGATAAGCAAGTTGTGATACACGGCATGTTCTAACACAAACAGCAGTGAAGTTTTCAGCAGTTTGTGCAACAGTAGCACTTCAGTAGGAATACACCACATGGACCAGCCTTAGCCAGCTTGTTGCAGGTTCACCTCTTGCCACTTGAACTATTTTTTTTCAGTATTACCACTGTGTACAAAGAACACCTCACAAGGTCTGCTGTTTGCAAATGCTCTTATCCACTCCCCTCCCCAGCACAGTTATGCCCTTGTCAGTGACTCAGATCTTTATGGCTTTCCATTTTTCCTGCTTTCAACACACCAGTTTCAAGAAGTGACTGTTCTCTTCTGCCTATTGTATTAAACCTCTCGACACATTCCTTCGTAGATAATTGTTGATAAGCAATTTACCTGGCAGTGGTTTTAATGTTGAGGCTGATCGCTATATCCAACTAAAGTTTAGTGCAAGTTGGAGAGCTAAGCAGAAAATGCCACATAATGGAGCCTCTAAAACTACGAAGCATACCATTTTAGTCTGTGCTCATGGCACTGAAGTGGTATTGCATTTGTGTAATATTCCATTTCATTGTATATGCTTGTATTCTTTGTCCTCTTCTATTTTATGAAAGTCTTGATGTTGTTTTATTTTCAGTGGACAAACTACATCCATGGCTGGCAGGACCGTTGGGTTGTGCTGAAGAACAACACACTGAGCTACTACAAGTCTCAAGATGAGACTGAGTATGGCTGTCGGGGTTCCCTCTGCCTTACCAAAGCTGTTATTACTGTGAGTACCGCTTCTGTGTTTCTTCACTAGGAGTATTCATCTACCATCCAGTAACACTTGTGCAACTTGTGCAGGTTTGTCCTTACAAAATGATTTGCAAGAACAAGTGCTGCAGTTCGTGCAAGAGGGAAGCAAAAGAAACCATCTTGCTTATTGTTTAAGATAGGTGCTTTAACATTCACTATTGTTTATGTAAGTTCAGAAACCACAATAATAAGAGTTGTTCAGCCAGCTTTTTCCTCTTTTGTCTTGCTTGTGTAAGCTCCACTTGTTGGATTTACATTTCAGCAGAAGCAGTATCACACTGTAGTATTAACAACTTAGCCTTAAAGGGACAGGCTGATCAAATGAGGAGCTCTGAAGAGCAGAGAGAGACTCCAAGCCCCCTCTCCTTCTCCCCTAACCTCTCGCATGAATTTGAGAAGTTTCGTGTCTTGCATAAAATATTGAGATGACTCACATGGCAGACAGCCACCATATGTTCCTCATGAATTTATGTAAGTTAAGTTAAGATGAGAAGCTTTTCTCTCAAGCTTCTTAAAATGTAGGTGATTGCCTTTTTATTTATTTATTTTTTTACAAAGATCTCCTGATTATGTCCCAGCTTATGCTTGAGGATAACTGACTTGTCAGGTGACTGCTGTGGGGTAACACTTAACTGGGAACTCCATCATGTGACTCGCATTCTTGTGTCACTGTATAGGATAGACTGAGAAACACAGCTCCAAACTGTTAAGAGGATGTTGTAACTCAAGCAGAGATCACTGGTTCATCAGATTTTTTCCATATAATCTTGTCGCAGAGATTAATGTTTGTGCTGCTCCACCTTTCATCTTTTTTCAGTGGGAACCCAGGGCCTAGTCACTGACAGCAACTCTTTCCAAACAGTAACAAGGGAAATAAATAAGTTAACGTTTCCAGGCAGTGCTTTGCTGTTAGATCTGTTTGTTCAGCTTTATCCATTCCCAGCACATGTAAAGATTAACTTCATGTGGTGCTTCCCAGAGTGATTACAGCTCACTTCAGTGGAAATATGCCCTTTAAGTTTGGGGTAAATAATGAAAGGTTACAGCTAGAGATGGCCATCCACACACAGTTATTGTCTTTTCACAAAGCAGTATTTTTCAGTTTTGTCAGTATTTCTCTCTATAATACTGGACCATAATACAGTGTGTTTAGACTTGTAATAAGTGCAGGCATATTACTTGGATATTTAATTTAGCTTTTCATTTGTGAAATCTGCTTCGCTGAATCTTATCACTTTTTTATATTCTGTATTTACACTTGCACCACACTCATCAACCAAGTGTTTACAGGTTACCGTCTTTTTCTTGTACCCTTTTTGTTATTGGCTCAGAATTCTGAATTTTACAGTCATGTGAAAAAGAGTTTTCGTATAACTATGCATTCCTGTGAAAAATTAAGACCAGCCCATGATTCAACAACTTGTAGAACCACATTTCGCAGCAAAAACTTGAAGTAACATTTTTCTGTATGACTTTATCAGTCTCTCGCATCATTGTGAAGGAATTTTGGCCCACTATTCTTTAGGGTTGCCAGTTGATTGAGGTTTGCAGGCATTTGTTTATGTACAGCTCTCTCCCCTTCACCACTGTGTTTGACAGTTGGTATGAGGTGTTTGTGCTGATATGCTGTGTTTAGTCATAGTGCACAGTGCCATGTTGAGCGACATCAATTCCCACTTTGGTTTCATCTGCCCAACGACGCTGGACCAAAATTTGCGCACATCCAGCTTTGCAAAACTGAGCTGTGCTTTTATGTTCTTTTTGAGAGGGAAGAGGCTTTCTCTTGGCAACCCTTCCAAACAAGCCATTCTTGTTCTTTTTGTAGTCGTATTGTCATGACCTTTATCATTTAACATGCAGGCCTGTGGATTCTGAAATGTAGCTCTTGGGTTTTTTGCAGTTTCTCAGATTACACAGTCTGGCTTTGGGGTGAATTTGCTGGAGCGTCCTCTCCTGGGAAGATTGTGGCATTGAGTTAACATGCACCTGAATGCTCTGGACCGACAAACTACCAAAACTTATTTTAATGAGATGATTGCACTAACTGATCAAATGCATTTGATTAGCAACTCGTGGATGCTCCTTAACCTCATAATTCCTGTGAAAGCAGTAAAAGTGCGCTCAGATTTTCAGTTTTTTTTTTTTGATGAAGGTTAAAAATACTCCACTTAACAAAAGATGCATAAACAGGATGAGTTCATACACATTGTGTTATACGTCTGCGGGGAAGTTAGTAGTTTAAGTTGCACTTTTAACAGGTTTCAGTTAGGACACTACAGTTGAGAAAATTGGGGGAAACCTGTAAGATAACTCATCATTTCTTCATTTTAAAATAACTAGAGGTAGCGCTCAGAAACATATCTATAATTAGTTGCCGCAGGATTAGAACCCATTCCTGCAGTTTAAGTTCACTTGTGGTTTTCTCTTTGTTCAACTGCCTACAGAAAATTTCTATGCCATGAGCTTTTTAACTGTGACACAATCTTAAGTTGTGAAGTTTGCAACAGCTGCAAGTAGATCTCTAAGTAGTATCATAGGACCTACTAAGAAACTTCTTTTATCATAATTTTATGACTGACCAGTTTGTATTAGGTCCAGAGTTAGAGCCTTTCCTGAGGTCTGGTGGCAGCTTTATAAGAATGAGTCTTTTTTGTCGACTTGGTCATAAGCTGTTTTGTCATGGTATCCCACATTGTGGCTGAATGTGATAGCTAGATTTTCTTTTGGTGCAAATGTGAGTTTGCAACCCTATCTAAAATGGCTGACAGCCACCATTGCCATTTTTAGCTCCATGGTCAGTTAATAAGCACACTGGCCTACTTGGAAGTCCTTCTCTCACTAACACTGGCAATTCGGACTGGATTCATAGAAGTTTTTCTCTGAATCGTTTTGAATTCTGCAGAACTAGATGTTATAGGAAGAGAAAAGAGATCAAATAGACAGACAGTGCAAGTGAAGCTTTGTGGTGGAAATTTGTAAGGTACCTTTAGCCAGGAAGTGGGTCTCTTCCTCATATCAAGTGACTTCCTTCACACTGTGGGTCATGACGAGGGTCAAGAAACACATGCCTCTTTGTATATGTGTATCTGACAAACAAAATGTTAACAGTCACTCTTGCTGATTTAGCTTTTCTTTTTCCTTCTTTCTCTTCAAGCACTTGTGAGTTAATGTTTCCTTCTCTATGGCTATAGGAATCCTATTTTTGTGTTGAAAATATTCTTGGCATTTACTTTAGAATAAGATTATATTTGTCTGAAGAGCCTTTGCATAGAGCATAATTATACTATTTAAATTAGAAATGAAGTGCATTTAGAGCAAGCTTAGTTTTGTTGGGTTTCTAAGTGTTTACAGCGGGTTCAGTCCCTCCCTTTTTCTGTACTGAAGTGTTGTGATTTTCATACTTTTTTCTTGTGCTCCCATTCATTCAGTTCAGGAGACTGTGACTACAGACACGTACACCAGCTCAAAAGAGGTTAGACAGGAGAGGACAGAAGGGGAGGCTTTTTGATGATAACTAGGAAGTTTATGTTTGAAGAGAATAAGGGCGACACTGTTTCATCTCATCATTTTCATGACAAACCCGTAAATA
The DNA here is from genome assembly GCA_015106775.1 of Etroplus canarensis. Classification (NCBI taxonomy): domain Eukaryota; kingdom Metazoa; phylum Chordata; class Actinopteri; order Cichliformes; family Cichlidae; genus Etroplus; species Etroplus canarensis. Next base: position 23,248 of record VUQH01038091.1, on the reverse strand, counting down.
TTTTAAGCTGTAAATAATTCTTAAAATGTTGTTTCTTCTAACATGCTGCCTGAAAACCTGGAAAACTACAAAAAATACCAAAGAGCCACAAAGACAGTCACTTGCAAAAAATTGTTAAAAAAAAAAAAAAAAACCTCTTCCACTGATTATGTTTGTGAAATATAAGCTACTGTAAGGCAAGTGGAACAAGTAGCCCCTGCCAGCATCAAACATAGGCAAGGGTGACGCCACCACACCCTGAATACGAAGATAGACTGATTTGACTCTGCTCTGGTGTCTCAGTGAGAAAGACCTAAATCCGTATTGGGTTTTCATGTGGTGGTTATTTTGCTGCGCACATCTCTCTCTAAAAGTTGGTCCCCTAATGGTCACAATCTGCTATTTGTCCCAGATATTTTGAAAAATATCTGGGACAAATATGCAAAGTAGCATTGTGGAACACAGACATCAAGGCCTAATGAAGACTTACTGCCTGTTTTAGTTGTCCCATATTAGATATTGTCCTTTTTAAGACAAAGTATTGATTAGTAATGGGACCTTCAGAGCAGTACTGCAGTCATATTTAAAATCCATCCATGCATGGTCACACGAGACTAATAAGTTAATGGACTCTGGGCAACGTTAGGCTTTCACTTTCATTTTCCTACTTAAGTCATCAACCTGCACAAATGCACACAAACTTTTTTATCTGCTTACCTTTTCTCATGGGGCCACAGCCAAGTTTGCTGTCAGCATGTCATTTTGTAAAGTAGCCTCCTTGGTGATGGGATCGTGCTGTAGCTTTCTCATACTTGGTGCAGGTTTCCATTCCACAGCCATGCTCATCTGTCAGCGGAGCCAGGACCTCGTAGTCCAATGGTGGTCAAAACCAACTAGTGCCAAAAATTTCTAAGTTGTGCTCCATCACTCTTTCATATGTTCCCATGGTTGAACTGTAGTACAGACGGAGAGCTGCAGTGAGTCATTGAGTAACTTGAATAATTCAATTGCAAAAATCCTCGATGGAATTTTTTTGCTTCATTTAATCCACGTGACTACTATTCAGTGGTGATTGCTGTGATTATTACTGTCTCAAAGCACAATTACACCACATTGCATGAGCTACATCGCAGTTATGCATTTTTCTTCAGAAACATTTATTGATGCATTCCAAAATGCTTAAACACTGTCCTATCTTTATCAAATTCCTGCCCTGGGATAAACTTCCCCTTCCAAGGATAAAAATGTTCCTGAAGGCAGCGTTGTGCTTTGTGCTCTCTGCCGGTTACAGCGGAGTAGTAACCCAAACAAACTTTACATCACCCGTCAGCCCACAGCGAGAGCTTTCTAATGAGTGGTGATGTGACCATATAGTGCTGATCATTTTTATCAGAGTGCCTGTCCAGTATTTTTACTTGCTTTAAACAGTCTTACTCGTGTCTGTAGTTTAATGCCAAATGTCACTATTTAGCGTTAATATTTATTTAGTTTGAAAAGTTGTCTCTGACCTCCAGTATGCAGGCTAATGAGATGTACACACTGGAGGAAAATTATTACATGCTGTCCTATTACTCTTTTATGCACATAGTCATTAATGTAAATTAAACAGTCATATTACCAATCTGAAAGCATAAAATCTAGTCTGTGTTGCACACTCTCTTCCCAAATGGCTCACATCCATTTAATTTTTAGGAGAAAGTGGTAAAAATTTTAAAATTTCTTATGTAATTGCTTACTTAATCAATAGAATAAACTATTACCACAACCATCAATTGCTTCAGCCCTAATATGTAGTAGTGTGGTAGATTGGGATCAATGATTACACTCAAAAATAGTCATCACTGCTTTTATAGATTTTAATCCATCCCTCATTCAGATGTGTTTAAAAATATGCTTGTAATTCTATTTTGAAATCAGTCAGTGTAATCCTGGGAGGATGTTGACGATCTTTTGTTTCTTCTGATACAGGGCCAAGGATGTAACATGCTTCCTTCCTTACTTTTGCTTCCTCTTCACATGTGTCTCTGTGATGGCTGTTGATCTTATGTAAGTGCTGCTGGTAGCTCTTAAATGAGCATCTGAGTGGGAGGCCTTTCAGTATTCACTCACATACTGTGTTATTGACACTGAGCATCTGGTCTTGGCCCCAGTGCTGTCCAGATGCCAGGCAGCACAGCCAAGTCACACTCTAGCAATGAAATCTCCTTAAGAACACTATAGTGGGCCACTTATTACTATGCTAACACACTGAAGCAAGGTAGTTTTTAGTAATGGTTTGGGCTCTGGCCATCTCTGGGTATTTGTATCCAGGAGATGTAATTGGATATTAGATTACACATGAGCAAAGTACAGCCTGTGGACTCTCTTATACTGATCTGCTAAGTCTTTGAAAAATAAACAAATAAAGTGCAGAATTATTTTAATGAGCCTTGAAACAATTGAGTTTAATTAATCTGTACTGCTGTGTAATTTGATTTTACTCCTGACAGATAAATCTCTGCCCTTCTTGCTTTATGTTTCAGCGGAGATGATGCCAGACTCTGGTCTTGCAAGGAGAGGTGACTGTCTCAGATTATTCATTATTAATATGGGATGCATGATTGCAAACCCAGGACCTTCTTGGCCAACATACTGCCATTTATTCCAGGGAAATAAAGAAGTCTTTGAAGAAACATCTAAAATGTTTTAAAACTTTCATCTCTTTGTCTCACATATTTTTGGATTTTTATAAATCTCAACCAGTGACATTGGTGACTGTCATTTTATTTGTTTATATGGCATTATTAGTCAAGAGCGCCATTATGGGCCAATACTAATATTCTGCAAATATAAAGCTGCCTCCCTCTTATAATACATTAATAATTAATTTATGCAGTTTGTTTGCTCATATATGGTAAACATTTCCCTTCTCTTTATTGAGTGATGCAGGTCTATTTTAAGGGTGGGATTCTTAAGGGGCCTCATGATTCAATTCAGTTAAGATCAGGGGGCTATGATGCGATTATAAAATGATTATCAATGCATCTTTTTTCTTATACATGATTTCTTTGTTTTTACTGTGTACCTACTCAGAGCAAAGTATGGGTAATAGTCTATAATTAATTTTACTTGCAAACTTTTAGTCATCAGTAACTAAATCTAAATCTTTCTTGCTATACTTGCACAGTCTTTAACAGTGCTGCCATATTTCCACCTGTTCTTTCACTGCTCTTGTTTGGAGTACATGACATGCTAGCTGCCACTCACCTGTGATGAAAGGCACAGTCATGGAGACATAACATTTCCACACATGTTAGAGCTATCCTATCTGCTGCCTTCAGTGATTCCATGGCTTCGATTCTGGTGTCGTTGTAGAGTGCAGGGATCTCTGTGTCAGTGAGCTATCTTCGGGATGGGATGGTGTATCTCACCTCCAAAGTGTGCAGCATACCTCAAAAGCCCGGGTTCTCAATGAGTAAATACAGATGCAGCTCCTTGGAGGTCAAAGTTGCAATAGTTTGCAATTCGCTCTGCTTGCTGCAGTGACTTCAACCTGGTTCTTTTCTTCTTCCTCCAGGTGGAAACCTGTAATGTGATTTCTCATGTTGGTTGTGTTTCCAAAATAACTTAGTTATTTTGACACAGCTTGCGTATAGTGTGGCTCTTGTCCAGGTCCTTTTGCCCTTGTCCTCAAAACAAAGTGCTTCCATACACTAGCTTTTAAATTAAAGTGTGCTGGTCGGGTTTCTCGCTCATGCCATAAACTATCCTGATGCTGCATTTCAGAGTTCTGACTTTTGCATTCCGTAAGCATTACATTACACTTAGAAAATCAATTTTTTCACATTTGTGACTTGATTCAGAATTGTCCATGTCTGCACCTAAAAAAATTTTTTTCCCTCACCTCTAGTCTATATGCTGCTGCAGTGGTGTTAAAGCTTTATGGCTACACAGTTAAAAACTGTCTGAAAGGATATGCAGTAATAGGACAAAGTTCATTCATATTTGTGGACATGATCAGGTAGTTGTTAAATTCATGTCTGTCAATATTAAAATTTTGGAAATTTACTGATGTATGCATGTACTAAGGTTTGAGATTTCAGCCAAAAACACTAATCAGTTTGTATGGGGGACACCAATTTTCAGAGATCTTCCTCACACCTCAAATTAGGGAGAAATGTTCTGGCTTTACTTTCGGGGAGCTGTCAGGTCATTCATGTTTTTGACAGTCATTGCTCCATTCATAAATCCATAAATAAATGAAGAACCATACAGAACCACTACACCTCTGAGTATTCTCAGGTTTTAGTGAAACTTGCACATAGTGGTCACCTAATGGGTCTTCACCCAAACTGAGGTCGAGGTCATATTGTTTTTCATTTTATGGGTACGTTTTCATTTTCACAAGAATCACTACCTCTAAGAGTATTGGTGTGGATTGCAATGTTCATAAGATGATATAGTAAGGCCCAGTCAAAAACTGGGGATGTTGTCCTGGACTGTTTGCAAGCCTCCTTGACTTCTCACTGGATTTTCATTTTCATTATTTTTGTGCAAAACAGCCAACCAGTGACAAGAAAAAATCATTTTCTTTCTGTATGTCATACATTACAATAACCTGTGAATTGTGATGGATCATGAGTGGATGAGCTCCTGCATCAGTGACATCTTTGTTTAGTAACTTAATGACTACACATGCCCATCCCTACCATGTAAAGGTTATTAGGAGATATGTCTATTATAACATAAGGCAATGTGTTTCATCATTGACCTGTGCAATGGTGCTCATTAGACAATCAACCCAATGTAGGCTAATTTAAAATTCAATGCCACATATGTGTAATTTGTTTTATTTAAGCAATATTAAAGGTTTTGACCTCATGTTTCAGTTCACTTGTCCAATGCTTGCTTTACCTCAGTCAGTATGGACCTCTGTAGAACACGGTTGCCCGCCCCTGTATTAGATGGTGAGCTTTCAGTTGTTAATGGTCACATGTGCTTGTTTACTTTAAAAAGCTGCTAATCTTGAATAGATTAAATGGAGTTCATAGATAGGAATAATCAATGAAGTATAATTACAGTGTTTGCCCTCACAATACCACAGTGATTCACTAACTCAACAAATCAATAATTGCATTAATTAAACACTAAAGCTGTTAATTTCAATCACTTTTTGTCCCTGAATAAAAGTCAGGGTAATGAGTGGCTGCAGAGGTCCTTGCAGTGTTCGACTCTTTTGGCCATCCATAGTAAAAGACTGCATTTGCTGTTTATTATTGCCACAATAAATAAAGGTTACCAGATGTGTGTGTTGTATTGTGGCCAGCATTGGAATGCAGAGATCTCTTCTCCTCTCAGGGGATTTTGCTTTTCCTACAGATAAACCACATCTCTGTTCACTGAGCATTTCCATTTTCTCAGTACCCTTCAACCTCCATCCTTGACTATGCTTGAACAAGCCAGACTCACTCATATCAGCCTGCTGTTCCATTGTGATTAGACTCTGAAAACTGTTTAGCCCTGGGGCTCACTGCAGAGGTGTCCTCTCGGAAGGTCTGATGCTACACACTTTAAATACCATCGCCACTTCTCCCTTCACCCTCACACAGACTCTGGTTGCTGGCCACACCAACGCAGTAGTTTTGCAATGCTGACAGTACACTGGAGAGCTGTTAGGAATCTGCTCCATTGTGCAGAAATACTTTAAAAGGCTAGTTATCTGCCACTGCTACTCCTATGGGACACCATCTTAAAATGGTGTTTTCTGTGCCTCTTGTACACTCCTTTTTGTCTTGTGTTCTCTTGAGATATATAGATTGGCCTAAATTGAAGGCTGATTTTGTTAAAGCAAAACTGGGAACAGATTGTCACCCGCCATGTAGCATTCAGGGGAAAAATTAACAGTTTGGGGTGTTTTTCATGTGTCGTTTTAACAGCTACTTACATGGGTGACAACCTTTTACATATGTCTCCCTCTGCTCTCCTCAGCACCAGACATTTGCTTTTCCTCTTGAAATGAAAAGAACATTAAAGTCTGAAATTTATGGCTGTATCATCACAGTTATCAGGCCAACTTGTTTCCCATAACTGGCCTCATTTACCAGAATCACACCCTGATTAACCTAGTTTTTGTCCTGTATCCTTTTTCTCTGTGTAATTTTTTTACCCTTTTTTTTTCTTTTTCTTTTTAGCCTCACGAGTTTGATGAGTGCCGGCTGGATATAAGCGTAAATGACAGTGTGTGGTACCTAAGAGCTCAGGACCCTGAACACAGACACCAGTGGATTGACTCTATTGAAGTGCACAGGGTAAGTCATGTACACTGTAACAACATACAATAAACTGCTGGTATCAAAAGAAACCAAATCCTTGTCACATTTGGAAATTTCATCTCATATAAGCTCCCCCCACCACCAAGTCACACTCCAATCACTGTCACCCACACAGGACACGCTGGTCCCCTCCCTCCTCCATACTGCTTCTTGCACACAACCAGAGTTTATTTATTCTGTTCTGTTTTTATTTGTGTTACTATTTATCTCAGATTCTATAGTGTATATCTATAATTCTATTTTTATCTTGACTTACTTGTTTTGCATTTATAATGGCATAATGGTAAATTGAGCTGGCACCAAACACAACAAATTTCATAGCTGTAATAATGCACATTGTTAATGGTACATGTCAATAAAAGAATCTAGAATCTTGAATCTTGGATTTGTAAATTTGTGTGTTTATTGTGTGCATGTGTGTTTCTATTAGAGTATCAGAGAAGGCAGGAGAGAGAAGGGAGGAGTCCAGGGAAAAATAATCATCCCTCAACCACCGGTGCTTTTCTTGGCAAGTGTATAGGACTGTAGAAGTTCTTGTGCATTTGTTTTTAGCACAGTTCAGTGTTACAGCAAGTGTTTGTATTAGCAGTAAAGCACATTTTATTTTGCATAAGCATGTATTCTATATGGGTAGTTTAATTCTAGGAGGTTCACTGTTGGTGCATAGCTTGTGTGAGGGCTTTTAACAAAGAGGGTGTGCTTGGCTCAAAGTTATCCTAACCTTGGAGTTCAGGGATAGCATAATCCCTTTTCAAACAGACATTTCACACATGACTAACTCTGAAAAGAGTTACAAGACTTGCTGAGGAAGCTGTTTAAGAACACAGCTCAAAGATATCTGTTAATCACTGTTGTTGAGATTATCCAACTGTACACTATATGGACAAAAATTCTAAATCATAGAATTCAGGTGTTTCATTCAGTCCCATTGCCACAGGTGTATACAGTTAAGCACCTAGTTGTGCAGTCTAGCTTTACAAACCTTTGTGAAAGAATGGGTTGTTCTAAAGAGCTCACTGAACTCGAATGTTGTACTGTAATACAATGCCACCATTTTGGTAGTGCGTAAAAGTCACCAATGCTCTGCCGACTCAATAACAGCAGAGTTCCAAACCTCCTCTGACTTTAAAATGGCACGAAAACTCTTCCCTGGGAACTTCATAGCATGGATTTCCATGGACGAGCAGCTGCATGCAAGCCTTACATCATCAAGCATAATACCAAGCATCAGGTGGAGTTGTGTAAAGCACACAGCCTGGATTTTCTTGCTTTGGTGTCACTGCAGTGTTTTGCTAGAATACAAGTTCTTTATTTACATGTTTGTATGAGGAACCTTGTAATGCAGGGAGAGCAGCAATAACAGCCAGTGTCTCTATTAAGTGGGTTAAAGATCTTGGAGGCTGAGAAGACTATCTTTACAGTTATCTATGCACACTAACCAGTGCATATATTAATGGTTTTTATGTTCTTGCTAAAGAGTATCCCATGTACCCTGTGTGATTTAGTGTTTATGGCTTGGTTTTTTTAGCCTAAAGCAGTTGAAAAAGGAAATTCTGATTATCTAGAACTTATTTTTAAATACAAATCTGTATGCAACTATTTAAGGATGGCCTATTATGCTCATTTCCAGCTCTGTGTTCTTCATCATGCTTTCAGCGTCTCTGCCAAAACACAAGCTGCTCACACGTGGTCCTTGATTTTAGGAAATCCCCTCTGTTTTCCCCTCCCCCTCCCCTCCCTACCTCATCCAAGAACCAATGACTCACGAAAGCAAGAAGGAATCAATGTTGAGCACATACAATCATACCCGGCCATCCCACCCACAATGAGTCACCACTGAAAACTCTTCTTCCTAGAAGGCCCTGCTTCCCTTTCCAACCCACATTACTCATAGCACTTAGCAACCAGCGTCTCCAGGGAGACACAACACACTACAGCTCAGGCATCAGTCATTTTACAATCTGAAATAGTGACACATCTCAATATGAAACATTTGTTTCTAGGATACTGTAACTATTTAACTAAATTGTTTTGCATGTGCAGCCATATGACAACGTAGCATAAGCTCATCTCGTATCTGCCTTATATGATTGAGTCCATTACATTTCATTATTAGAAATGAAACAGTCTTGTTTCTGCTCAGGCAGAAGGCTTTTTATGAGCACTAGATTTTTCTGTCATCCAATGTGTGTGTGTGTTTGTATATATAGTCAGTGCGGCTTTAATCACCAGGCGCACTGAAGACTTAAGCAGTTAGTGATTGCCCTGCAGCATGCAGCTGAATAACATGCATCTGTATAGGTCTGAGTGTTGACAGGAGAGCCACGATCTGATAAATGTTAATTTTTCCTGTGTGATTTCATCAAAGCCTTTTGCTTGCTTGGATCAATGCTTTTTGTGTCAAACAGATGAAGCAGCCCTCATGTAAACACTTAGATAATGCTATCTGTGCTGGTGAAGTCAGTGGGGTAGCAGAATGTTGGCTAAAGGGCAAGCAGCAGTGACAGAAATCCATGTGAATGCAGGCAGAGCTACTTCTGGTCATTGACCGATAGTTACCCCACGCTCTTACAAATGCCTGTCATGTGGATTTACATTTCACACCACCTGGTGGCTGAACTCAGAAATGTCTCTTAAAGGGACACACACTGCCTCATTTCCCCCAAATGTGGCTGCATCTTTCCTCTCTACTGTCATGACCGTTTATTTTGAGGGCCAGGCTGTTATGTAAAAGGAAAGGGGAACCAGCCAGGTTTACAGGAAGTCAGCTGATATTTGACTTGTGCTGCAATGGTCAGTAAAATCATTGTCACTTGCTGCTGTTGAAGTCACTGTAGCCTTACAAAATGTTTCATTACATCATTAAGAGTATATAAGGGTACTGTAAAACATTGTATGCATGTTTGGATGTAACTTATAAAGTATTTCAGTGTTTAAATATATTTTGAAGAAGAGAAAAGAAAATTGTAAAAACACTGACTCAACACATAATAGGGCACATGCTACAAAAAACCCATCTTGCATTTGAGGTGTGTGTGTGTAAAAAGCTAAAGATGCCTTATATACAGTCATGTGAAAAAGGTTTTTACATGATTGTTTGCAGTCCTGTGGAAAAACTAAGTTCACCTGTGATTCAGTAGCATGTGGAACCACCTTTACCAGAAGTAATGGTTTTCTTTATGATATTATGTCTCTCACATCATTGTTATGAACTCTGGCCCACTCTCCTTTACAGTATTGCCAGCTCATTGAGGTTTGCAGGCATTTGTTTATATACGGCTCTCTTAAGGTCCCACCACAGCATTTCACGTGGGTCAAAGTTTGTGCTTTTACTGGGCCACTGCAGAGCCTTGATTCATTTCTTTTTCAGCTATTCTGTTATAGACTTGCTGCTACACTTCATTGTCCTGTTGCAAGACCCAATTTTCCCAAGCTTTAGCTGTTTGACAGATGGCTTCCCATTGAACTCTAGAATACTTAGGTACAGAGAGGAGTTCATGGTCAGTTTGATGACTGCAAGGTGTCCAGGTCCTGTGGCTGCAAAACAGTCCAAATCATCTCCCCTCCACCACCGTGCTTGACAGTTGGTATGATGTGTTTGTGCTGATATGATGTGTTTGGTTTTCTCCAAATGTGGCACTTTGCATTGTGGCCAGACATCTCCACTTTGTCTTGTAATTTGTTCAGACACAACTTTCCTAACCTAAGTTGTGCTACCATGCTATTTTTAGAGAGAAGGTGGTTTTCTCCTAGCAACCTTTCCAAACAAGCCATACTTGTTCAGTTTTTTTTCTAACTGTACTGTTGAACTTTAATATTCAGCACGTTAACTGAGTCTAAGATGTAGCACATGGGCATTTTGCAATTTCTGTGACTATTACATGACCTGACCTCAGGGTGAGTTTGCTGGGACGTCCACTTCTGGGTAGATTGTGGCATGATGTTAAAACACATCTGACACAAACTGCCAGAACTTCTGCCTTTATAGAGACAGTCACACGTGCTGATGATTTGTTAATCAAGTGCATTTGATTAGCAACACCTGACTGCTTCTTACCCTCCTTAATTCCTGTGGAAGCAGCAAGGTTGTAATTAGTTTTTAACAGGGCTGCATAGAGTCCTGTAAAAGCTTTTTTTTTTCCCCCACATGACTGTAAATGTTTCAGTTAAGAACTTGTTTTGTGTCACTGGATTTTCTAAAAGGGGACCTGTTGTTATTCCTCATTTTCTGTCATTTATATACGGTTACAATGATGAACACTCATATTAAATATGGCCAAAGTTTCAAACAATGAGGTCAGTGTATGTATAAATAATAAAAATCAGGCTTCCGACTCCTCTAAATGCTCTGTTTTAAGATTTTCTTTTTCTTTCTTCGTATTCTTGGATCCCTATGAAGTTACTGAGACAGGAAGTCCCTAAGACAGTCTGCCTGTGAGCACAGAAACCCCACCTGCCTCCTGTTCAAACCTTTTTATTTATTGAGGGGCAGCCAATTAGAAAAAGGTTGCCTGAAATGGAGGAAGGGGAGATGAGTTTGTCAGTGAGAAGGTGAATTGAGAAGCTACGTCAAGGCTCAGTATAATGTAAATCAAGATTAGCTCGAACACAGAATCATGCAAAGCTGCTCCTGTCAACTCCAAAAATAAAAATATGGAATTGGAAATTAACACAATAGGTCCCCTTTTAAAATTCACTGTTTTTGTTTGAATATTTTTTCTCCTGCATTATCTTTGCTTTACTTTACATCTCTCCTATTAAATTATTAAAAGTGGTGTGAAAAAATGGTTGATTTGTTTAACTTTTGGTTTGTGTGTGTTTGGGTTTTTTTTTTTTGCAGGCTGATTCTGGTTATGGCTCTCAGTCCAGTCTGGGCAGACGTGGCTCCGTGCTGTCTCTCACATCAGCCACCAGCGGCTACTCTACCACCTCAACGTCCTCATTCAAGGCGAGTTTTCCTGGTAGCGTTGGCTATAGCTGAGGAAGTAGCTGGCTTCAGATTTAGATCTTCACACATGAGGGATGCAGTTGAAATGTTTGGAAATTTGTAGATTCACAAACAGACTGGTAATTGTGGTCTGGTTGCATGGTGGAAATTAACTTAAATGTTATCTTTTCTTTCTTCAGAAGGGTCACAGCCTGATAGAGAAGCTGGCAGAGATGGAGACGTTCAGAGATATCTTGTGCAGACAGGTGGACACACTCCAGAAGTACTTTGATAGCTGTGCAGATGCTGTGTCCAAGGATGAGCTGCAGAGGGACAAAAGTAGGAACCACAGACATCTGCACTCCTATGAAACTATGTATTATTTTTGTGATCCAGTTGCAGTTTTGTGTGGTTTTTGAGCATTTATTAGAGGAAAAAATAAACTTTCTCTTAGGATCCTCATTGTTTTTATTAAGCTTTGGTTTTCATAAAGCTGAAACAGGGGATCAGTTAAAAATGAGTTGATCACTGGTCAAACTAGACAGTAATAAAAATAATAGTCAGTGGTCCCATTAGGTATAGACAGAAGGGTACTGTGCAAGACAAAGTATAAAAAAAGAAACTTTAGTATGCATGTTCCATATATAAATGTTGGTAAATATTTGTTCAGGAAACATGCACTGGATCTGGTGAAGAATGTGTTTATTTGCTGTGACTCACCCGCCCCTCACACTGTCTTGGCTCGCTGAACATTTGCTCATGGCAGCCTGTACTGGGCATCTGTGGATGACCACAGTGAATAAAGCCCTGCCTTTGTTCTCCTCACCTCCCTCTTTCTACCCCTCTTTCCCTCTCTCACCCTCTGTCCATTCTGAAGATGAAACCCGACCATTGTCATGCTGTCAGGCACCGCAGAGATCTGTCAGTCTGATGGTGTTCTGAGCTGTAGTTACTCTGTCCTGAAGCCCTGACTTTCAGAGAGGCCCTAAAAGAAAAAGCTTATGTTGTAAAATTACCTGTTTGGTTTGCTTGTGTTCGCTCTGAATCTTCTGAATCTTTCTCTTTTTTTTCCAGTTGTGGAGGATGATGAGGATGACTTTCCCAACACCCGCACAGACGGCGAGTTTCTGCACAACAATAACGGCAGCAAAGAAAAATGTGAGTAATGCAGAATTCTCACTTAAAGCCCCTGGGAACTTTTTAAATTTATTTCTCTATAGAGTCAGAAAAAACCTGTATTGTTTGGTACTGCAGAGGAAAGAGAGGTCCTGTTTGTGAAAACGTCTTGCCACTTCGTCAGCATAATGGCAGTTTACTCTTTAGAGGCCTGTCAGTCTATTGTTGTGCTTGGAAAGGAAAGCTATTCAGTGCTAGAAATTCAGAGAAACTTAAAATCTCTTACCAGCTGTTTAACTACTCTCTTCAGAAAGAAGCACAAACTGGCTCTAACACGGACAGAAAAAGGAGTGGGAGGCCCTGATGCACAACTGTGCAAATAGGCAAATATATAAGTGTGTAGTTTATGACAAAGACACCTTACATGTTGTCAACTGACAGCTGCAGTAAATAGTACCCATTACACACCAGTGTCAGCATCAACAGTGAAGAGGTGACTTCAGGATGCTGGACTTCATGGCAGAATTGCCAAGAAAAAGCCATATTTCAGACTGGCCAATAAAAAGAAAAGACTTAGATGGGCAAAAGAGCACAGACACTGGAATACTGGAAGAAGGTGTTGTGGACAGAGTCCAAGTCTGAGGTCTTTGGACTTGGTCTTTAGAACAGTGCTTAATACCATCCGTCAAGCATGGTTGGGGCAGCATGATAGTCTGGCGGTGCTTTGGAGGTGGTAAAATATAGATTTGTACAGAGTGGAGGGACCTTGATGAAGAAAAGCTATTCCAAGATTTTGCAATGCCGTGTCATACCCTGTGGACAGCACTTGATTGGGACTAATTTCATCCGACAACAGGAAGGCAAATTTTAGAGAACACACTAATCATTTCCATTAAAATCATTATTTTAAGACTCTGACAATGTCATCATGTCCTGTCATTTGCTATATTTCCTATTCAGACTAATTTCATGTGTGTTTTCATGGAAAAGAAGAGAGTTTCTTACTTCAGGGGTGTGCACAACCTGGTTTCAAAGCCGTTCATGAAATAGCTACCACCTTCTGTTGATTAAAGTTCCTGGATATGCATTTTATAGTTTTTCATGTTCTTCAATGCAAGTTTTCCCATATATGTGTCAGTCTGCTCTCTCTATATATCAACATCATATCCCTGTGCACAAAATTAATATGGTAATGAAGTTTGCATTAAGAGGTTGGATGGGTGGTGGTAGAGCAGATCGCTTTGGGTTACAATATTAAGGGACAGGAAAAAAAACAAGACAAGACAAAATCAGTCATTAGGAGAAGTATACATGTGAGTCCATGTGTGGATGCTCCTTTCTGCAATACGGATGGAAAAAGATGTGATAGAAATATTAAAATTCAAAAAGACCCTTGGAAAAGATGCACGGAATATCTGAGTCCAACCCAAGTCAGCAGCATCGGCGTGATAGAACCAGAGGTTATGTAGCCAGAGGGTAGCTCTGCAGGACAAGGTTAGCCAGGTCAGCAGTGATGCTGTTCTTTCTCCTCAGTTTCACTTTTACTATGGTAGGCATAACTTGGTGTCTGATGTGGTAGAGCTCTGAGTCAACTCCAAACCTGATCGGTGGGACCCAACCCTGAGAATGACTTCCTTCAAAACAGCCCTCAGACCCAAAAGAGAGATCCTGTTTAGAAGTTAGTTGGCCGTCATGTTAAATTGAAGTTTAAGTGGTTCAGAGGATCAAGGATGGAAACAATGACCTGGAGCCCACTCAGAGTCATTCAGGTTGGACCATGACATCAAAAGCAGTTACTGTGAAAGGGAAGGAAGTGGGAGTCGGAGAGGAGAACAAAAGAAGAAAAAAAGTAAGGAAGAGCGGAAAAATGGGGGATGAGTGAGATAAATGCATTATCATGACACATACAGTAATATTGATTAATTAACACATACGAATAGTATACAAATATTTTGTAATTATAGATGTAATTGTCATATCATTATTTACTAATTTTAAAAGAAATATTTCGCCATTACTAACTAAGCTCTATGGCTATGTAGTTCTGATAGTATTATAGTGATAACGGTGTCCTTATGTAATATGTGCTTCTGACAGGAAATATACTGCATATTGAAAATACATTACTCACAAATGTGTTCCCACTGACATGAAAAAAATGTCAGAATTTGTGTCCATGAAGACGAAAAAACAGATTGCTTTTCCGGGACTGTTTTATGCACTGCCATGAGACTTGGCCGGTGGGCAACAGCACTAAAACTTTCTGGGGAAACACTCCCCCTAGTGGTGGAATTTATGATTACAACTGTGCAGAGGGTAATTACAACATGTGCCTTTAACAAGTCTAGCCTTAAACCCTATAACCCTAAGTCGCGGCGAAAAGAAAGAGGTCTTTTTTGTGCAAAAAATGCACATAGTTCATCATGTTTGGCAATTAGTATGTATCTTTCTTTTTTCTTTTTGTTCTCAGATTGTCAAACTGGGTTCTGTCCAGGTTCTTCAGCTTCCCCCCACAGTCCAAAGACATGCAAAGGGGTTAGGTTAATTGGTGATTCTAAATTGACCGTAGGTGTGAATGTGCGTGTGAATGGTTGTTTGTCTCTCTGTGTTGGCTCTGCGACAGACTGGTGACGTGTCCTGGGGGCCACCCTGCCTTTCTCCCCATGACAGTTGGGATATGCTCCAGCACCCCCCACAGCCTGAATTGAATAAGCAGAAGAAGATGAATGAATTGTCAAACTTGGGAGAACAATAAAAAACAATGTTATAATAAATAATTTAATGAACCCTCAGAAATGACAAATTCTGAGAAAACTGGGTTAGGATCATCCTAGACCTTACATGAATTAATATTAACAATGTACCTTTGGCTGGAGATGGGAGATGATCCACTGTGGTGACCCCTAACAGGAGCAGCCGAAAGAATAAGAAGAAGAAGAGGAAGAAGTACATGTAGTACATGATGTAAAAATATAATCATGCTGTAGTGCTTGGTCAGATGAGCTACTATATAGATCAAATCCAACATACACTCAGCATCAAAGTGCAGCACATTACAATCCAGCACAGCAACCACCTGCATGCATCAGTGTAATCAACTCCCACGCACTATGTGCCATTTACTCTCACTGCATTTACCCCTCGTCTCACTCATCTGTCCTTTCTTCTCACATGCCTGTCATCTGCTTTTAATCTCTCTGTCTTTCATCTTCATTCTGTCTTCTCTTTCCCCTCTCCTCTCTGCAGTTTTTTTTCTACTTTGCAGAGTTTCTTTATCCGTCCTCTGACTTCCATCTTTAGTTGTCTCCTCTGTCCATGCCTCTTCACTCGCCACTCACCCATCACTTTACAGCAGGGGCATCAAACTCAGTTTCACTGGGAAGTGAGAATCCCATCAAGGACCATGCATATGCAATGAAATGAGATGTTTTGTGTTAATGAAAAATGCATGTCCCATATTCTCAATTATAGTTTTGCCCACATAAAGACCTTAACCACTCAACAAAAAGCCAGCAAAGTACTTGCTTAGCCGTCATATCATTTTAAAGAGTTATGCATTCTGATTACAATTCTACAGGTAGGCTGCCATGCAGCCAACTTACATCAACCTGCTTCACAAGCCTGAATATTACAATGTAAATCCTGACAGTAAAGCAAAGTCATAAATCTTTAATTTTGGTCTGGCACATGCTGTAATTCTGCAAGTCTTAGACAGTTTCATGAACCTGAACATGACAACTTGGTTGTTGTGTAGGAAATTTAATGTAAAAACACAAGATTGAAGATTGAGGGCCTAAGCTAGCCAGCTGTTGGATTTGAACCCAGACTCTTGCTGTGAAGCGACATTACTAACCACTGAGCCACCATGCTGCACCCTGCCCAAACCAAATTTGGGATGAATCAGAGCATCTACTATGAAATTATATGCGTTGAGGTGTAGCATCTCCCATTCGCCTTGGCATTATTTCTCAGTTTTTAACTGATGGGTATTCCAAAATATCTGTGAATTTAAATACTTAGAGAGTATGAAAAACTGTGTCCCCATAGTGTAGTGTTTTACGCATTCGCTTTTCAATCGAAAACTGTCTGGTTCGATTCCGGGTGGGAACACAAGCCCTGTCACCATGGAGGGTTGCGTCAGGAAGGGCATCCAACATAAACTCTCTACAAAATTTCCTGTGCAGATTAATCCACTGTGGCAGGCACTTAGAGAGAATACAAGGGAGCAGCTGAAGGTACATTTATGAGAGTCTGAAAAAAGTCTTGTGCTTTGTTCTACCTCCAGTAGGAGTATTTTAAAATTTAGTGAGCATTTCCATCGCACTACTAATCATTCACAGCAAATTTGCTAAATTACTGTTTTTAACATACACAGTAAATGTTAAAACTTGTCTTCTTAAACAAATTGTCCATGCCATCTTCAAAAAGTTGCTCACTTCATACACAGACTTTTTTTAGAGTGGACATTTTGACTTGACACAGTAGGGAAAGCACAGATGTCTTTATGATGACTCAGTTTCATTAGGTGCCCCAGTAAACCCTGGCAGTGAACACACACGAGCAACATTTCCCATAAGTGGTTAGCGACAGTCGTTATTACAGCTGGGATTTCCCTGATGTGGCAAATCAAAGTTTGTTGAGTAAAATGTGATCTCCTAAATGTGAGAGGAGCTCAGCACAGAGAACCAGATTTTAGGTGCTGTTAGTAGTTTGCAGCATGTGCTGTATGGGTTTTATGATTATGTGACTGATTGCAGCTAATGATGTTGTTCTCAAAAACATCAGCCAGTTCTCCATTAGGTCAATTCAATATTATTTATATAGCACCGCTTCACAACAAAAGTCACCTCAAGGTGCTTCACACTGTAAGGTAAAGACCCTACAGTATTAGAGTGAAAAGCCCAACAATCAGACGATCCCCTATGAGCGAGCACTTGGCGACTGTGGGAAGGAAGAACTGCATTATTGTTCGGGATGAATTTCTGCCATAAACCCAGGTGAATTTGGAAATGTACAGTACTGTGCAAAAGTTTTGAGCCACAATCATTTCTGTCTGTTTCGCTTCCAGTGAGCCAGACTGTCTTGTAATTTTGAAGTGGTTGTCTTTTTGAAGGTTTTTAAACTTTTTATTTGGACATTGGCTGCTTTTTTACACCCATTTTCAGTCCAGTTCTTGTACCCGACCACTTTCAGAAGAATGTTTTTGCTTGTTAAGCCACTTAAGGCACCGAAAACAAAGGATGACGCAGTGTTGTGTCTACATATAACAGACAACTTAGCAAAGAACTAATTTCAAATCATATCTTTTGGCACTAGCTGCCTGTCACAAAAAAAAAACAAAACAATTATCTGTCACCGTTTCTTTAGCTAAATAAAAAAGGCCAAAGATAACAAGTTTGAACGGCATAAAATAGTATTTTTGCACCAACAAAGAAATGCCCAAAGAGGTATTAGCTGAAAACTTGGGGTAGTTTTTTGCTCTAATATTTGTAGTTTTTCCAGTAATTAAGAAACAGCAAGTACTGTCATGTTTTCAGAATTTTGGTATCGAAAGGTATCATAAGTATCACTTCTGGAGGCATCTCTACTCAGCATGTGGGATCAGTCTGACAGAATGGAACAAACGACAGCAAACATCCAAGAAAGAGCATTGGAATGTCCTTTAAGAAGCCTGGAGAACTATTCCTGACGGCTAAGAAATAACAAGAACACTGGCTGGTTCAGGCTGTGTGAAAATTCAAGATTTGGTCATACCAAACTGTACAGACTTTGTTTCTGCCTTATGCACTGTATTTCAATGTATGATTGCTCAATAAATCACTGCACCTATTTCCCATTTTCCTGGCAAAATATAAAGAGATGAGAGATAGCTCAAGACATTTGGACAGCAATTCTGATGCCTTTTGGATATCTTGCACCACATAGTTGGCCTAGAACAGGGAGTCTGCATGTAACACATCCTGTTAATTCTGGCAGGAGCTTAAGGAAACGCCTCATGCGTAAGATAGCTACAGCTCAATTTGCTTCCACTCCAGTCTGTACCTGGATCAGCTGATTTGGCACATGGATATAAATAAGTAACTCCTGTCTAGATTTTTTTCAAATGTAATTAAACCACATGGATCAAATACTGATCATGCAGAGAGTAACTTGGGGGTTTATTCATTGTCATGGTCTCTGGAGTAATCTTTTAATTTTAGTCATTTCAAGTGTTTTTTTTCTCTTTCTCTCTGTACTTTCTGTGCCTCCCTGTCTATGTCTGAATCAGAATCAGAATACTTTTTTAATCCCAGGAGGGAAATTGTCTTCCTCTAGCTGTCCATGGTCATTGTCTTTTGATTTGGTTACTTCCTGCTATGTTTTGAAAGTCTTTTTCCCCTTTGGTTCGATCATTTTACTTTCCATTTTCGTCTTTCCTGCCGCCTTTTGCTCCAATTTGTTCTTTTTTTGTTTGTACCATTTTGGACTATGTTTAGCAGCTCAATTAAAGCTTGCTTTTTGTTGCCAGACCTGAACTCATTTTGAGGCACTCATAACGATTCATACCACACCATTGCCAACGACTGTGGTCTCATAAAATTCATGCAGTCACAACCCATCATAGTTATGACTGCATGACTCACAACTGATTACATTTGGGTTTTTCAGTATTATAATTCTGCACTCGGGGCGCAAGGTGGTGCAGTGGTTAGCACTGCCGCCTCACAGCAAGAATTTCCAGGTTTGTATCCGACAGCTGGCCAGCGTAGGCCCCTCTGTGTGGAGTTTGCACGTTCTCCCTGTGCTTGCGTGGATTCTCTCTAGGTGCTCTGACCTTTCACCCTATGACAGCCAGGATAGGCTCCAGCACCTCCTGTGACCCTGAACTGGATAAGCGGAAGAAAATGAATGAATGGATAATTCTGCACTTGTTCATAAATGTAAGAGCCACAACAGCAAATATATACAATATAGCACTGTTGGTCACACAGTTTCCAGCAGTGCAAACCGTACTTTGGCATTAAAGCCTCTTTTATGGTCGCTGCATCCAAATGTGATGTCACCACAGGTGCTGAGAGCGCGCGTGAATGGCTGCAGTCTTCTCCTGAACCATAGGTGTCACCACTCAAAAAAACCTCTGTGTCAGCATTGATATAGGAGTAGAAGAGGAATCAAAGGACTCATTGAATTTTTAGCATTGGCCTCTCTACTGATATGTTACTGAAATGACAGTAAAAACCATCACCATTGTACACTTTGGTGCCCCAGGTTACAAAAATCAAGAGGTGCGCAACAAGTCGAAGTGGCACCAAAGCACGGCCAGTGGTACTGACATCACTTCTGGTGCGTGCCACCATAACAGCAGGCATAAACCAGCGATTAAGAATTCTGCTGGGATTTACTAAAGCTTGCAAATAGTTATTCTGACAGCCAGCCTCAGTGCATTTATATTCATAAGATAGCAAATTGCAAAACTTGGGCGGGATAGTATTTACATGAATAATGTGAACTCAGTTTAGTGCTTATTGCACCATTATTTGTTTTATTAGCATGTCCTTACCAAAAAAGCTCAAAAAGCTTACATAAAGTGCATCAAATCTTCAGCTTCATTTCCAACAATTCTGGCTTTAAAAAGTTCTGAGAACAGAACCCTGAAGCTCAAAAATCTCACCTCATTTAATTTAGACTCCTGTCACATTCAAGATTATCTTCTCGTGCACCTCTGGACGATTTTCAACATTAGGTCCTGTTAGGTCCCTTCCTTCACCTTGATTTTTATTAGTCACAGGAAGTCAAATCTGGCGAGTAGTGCAAATGGCGAGCAAAGATTGTTTAGTTTCCAGGATTTCTTAAATAAGGTGTCATGGGGTGGCCCACCAACCAGAAAATTTGAGCAGAAATGAAAGAAATACACTGTTGGCTGCTGCCTTGTATTGTCCCCAAGGGGACACCACTGTAGACAGATGAGGATTGGTCATTTGGCAAAGGGTTTATGCCAGAGGCCCTTCCTGACTCACCCCTCTAAGGTGAGAGGCAGTTTTGTCCCCACCTGGAACCCAACCATGGAACTTTTCTTTTTATGTCTTCTTTCCTCTCACCCCCAACCGGTCAAGGCAGATGGCTGCCCCTCAGTGAGCCTGGTTCTGCTGGAGGTGTCTTCCTGTTTAAAAGGAGTTCTTCCTTCCCACAGTTGCCAGGTGCTTGCTCATAAAGGGTGGTCTGATTGTTGGGGTTTTCTCTCTAATACTGTAGGGTCTTTAGCTTACAGTGTAAAGTACCTTGAGGTGACTTTTGTTGTGAATTGGTGCTATACAAATAAAATTGAATTTAATTGAACTGAATAGAGCAAATGTGTAACAACTACACTGTGGAGAAAGGAGAAAAAAGAAGCACTTAGGAAACTGCCTGAAAATTCAGTAAGTGATTGATTTGATGATTTTAATGTGTACGGCCTTGAGGCAACTTTTGTTGCGCTGTATAAATATGACTGAATTGAATTACAGACCTCATGCCTCTATAATCACCTATTAGGAGATGTAACTGGCCTGTAATGATATATGTGGGATTCATGGTACGCAGAGGGAATGCAGCCAATGCAGAAGCACAGACATACAATCCTCCTAAAAGTCAACTATCAGTAGCTCAAGGCGTATCACGCAATGCGTAGGCCGAATGCCGATTGGTTGAAAAGTAGTCTGCGACAGGCAGGAAGTAGTGGTGAAGTTCCCAATTAGAATGAGAAGCCTGGAAAAAAAACAAAAAAACATCAAAGATTAAACATATCAGCATGAAAAGCACATAGAGGCCGCAGTGGACACTTTCCATTGATTTAAACAGTTTCACTTCAGCTTTTTGTTTGTTATACCTCCGATCTTTTTCGCTCCTTGCTGAAGGACAAACAACAGCAAACAGGAGTAGCCCACAGAGCGGTTACTTGTTACACTGCCCCTGGTGACAGTAAATGGCTAAAACATGTAGATGGCCTGTCCGTTGCTCCCTCGGTGCTGCCAGCGTGCTCCCAATGCAGTACCGTAAATTAGCTTATAGCAGCCACGCTGAAACACAGAATTTAACAGCAGTTAGTGGGTTCTTCTACTTCATCGTCGTTCGGCTGTTCCTGTTAGGAGTCGTCACAGCGGATCATATGCCTCCATCTCGCCCTATCCTTGGCATCATCTTCCCTCACACCAACCCTCTGCAAGTTTGAGGTCTGTTATGAAAACGTGGAGCACACGAATATGAGTGGTCAGAACAGAACCACCAGAGAGTGATCTAACAATGGCAGCCATGCTGGAAGCTGTGTGGACAGAGGAGATATTCTTGAACATGGAATTGGCAATTAAGCTAAATCTGGTGAGATCTAGTGGCAGTTTTTTATATTTATGGAAGGGCATCTGGCATAAAAACCTCCACCAAATTACCAATGCCGATTAATCCGCTGTGGTGACCCCTTGGGGAGAACACAAGGGAGCAGCTGAAGGTCCATTTTTGTTCTTGGGTGTGTTTGTGTATTTTTTTAATATCACAGCTCATACTGCACAGGGATTTTGTGTTTCTTCTAAGAAGTGGATGCTCGCGCTTTCATGAGCCAGCAAAGTTGTAATAGAGAAGAAACATATTAAGTCATGCTAAACTGAACTTGTTCTCCCACAGATGCACTCCCTGCGCCTCCTCAGCCAGAACGAGCCCTACAAGATCTTCCTTAGTATGAGCGACAACACCCGGCCCACCCAGCCTTTGCTACAGCGCTGCATCCGTACCAATATCAACTTTAGCAAGCAGGGCCGCGACTGCCCCAACAACCGTGCCCTCCGCCCTCAATACAGAGGTAATACAAAGGGTACAGGGGGAGGGGGATGTGGTGTTGTTTCTACAATAATAAAATCAACGATAAAATATTAAATTCCACCAGAAATGATGCCAAGTATGATTGTGCTTTTCCTTTTCATCTTTTGAAGCTAATTAGGGCAGCTTTTACATGCTCATGCCAAGACTGGGGATATTTTTAGGTCAGTTTAACCAAAACTGTCAGCCTCATCATCCCCACTCACTGATTTAAAAATATCCAGGAAACATTTGAAACCCACTGAATCATCGGTAGTTACAGTCAGAGACATAATATTTCACACTGCAACATAGATATTAAGCTATAACAATGACATTTTGAGAGTTACACACGGATGATTGAGTTCAGACAGGGGTGCTGAGACAGTAAATCACTTTGAAACAGATCTCATACAGTGATTCACACTGCAGTATTTCACAAATGACTGTAAAATGCAGATAAAGTCCGTGGTCGTGGTTGAATGTGCGTTGTTTGTCTCGGTTCATGAAATGTTGAAAATTAATGTAAAGGGAAATGATCACATTTCTAGTGCTTTCTACATGTTGCAAAGTGAAAAGATGGTGAAAAACATGCACAGCACTTTATTACATGATTTTACAATTGTGATATTACTTTTATTTAGGCAGGGAGGAGCACTGAGAGTAAGCTCTTCTACAACGATGCCCTGTTTGGAATACAAATGCAACAATAAAATTGTACATACAATCAGCAGCCAAACTATGCTACTGTTGGCCGAAGACCAAGGAGGGGGAGGGGGGGGAAGCATGTCAGGAGGCAGAGAGAGAGAAGGAAAGGTAGGAGGGTGGAGGTGAGAGTAGGGACTTTAAATGTAGGGACTATGACTGGCAAAGGGAGAGAGCTGCTGATATGATGGAGAGAAGGAAGGTAAGTATATTGTGTGTGCAAGAAACCAGGTGGAGGGGAAGCAAGGCTAGGAACATCGGAGGTGGATTCAAACTGTTCTACTATGGTGTAGGTAGGAAGAGAAATGGAGTAGGGGTCATCTTGAAGGAAGAGTATGTGAAGAGTGTTCTGGAGGTGAAGAGAGTGTCAGACAGAATGATGACTTTGAAGCTGGAAACTGAAGGT
>VUQH01038090.1:0-30896 GCA_015106775.1 Etroplus canarensis | reverse complement strand
GTCAGTTTGCTGGTCTGGAGCATTCACACACAATACCACAATCTCCCCAAGAGTGAATGCTCCAGAAATTCACTCCAAGGTCAGACTGTGCAATGCTCGTAGAAACTGAAGAAAAAGAAAAAAAGAGCTACATCTTAGATCAGAAAAAGACAAGCAAGTACAGCTTGTTTGGAAAGGTTGTCAGAACAAAGCCTCTTCTCTCTAAATGGAAACATGGCAGTACAGATTAGGTTTGCAACTGAACAAACCACAGGACTTCCTTTGGACAAAAGAGACCACAGTGGAGATGTTTAGCCATAACGCACAGCATCATATTTGGTGAAAACTAAATACAGCATATCAGCACAAATATCACCTGTCAAGCATGGTGGTGGAAGGGAGATGATTTGGGCTTGTTTTGCAGCCACAGGACCTAGGCAATTTGCAGCCAGAGAGTCAACTATAAACTGTTCTGTATACCAAGGTATACTAGAGTCAAATGCAAAGCCATATGCCAAACCTGACTTGTGTAAACAGGACAAAGATCCCAAGAATGGCTGAAAAGGAAAAGAATCAAGGTGTTCCCGTGGCCCAGTCAAAGTCCAGACCTCAACCTGACTGAAATGTTACGGTGGGACCATAAGCGAGCTGTGAATAAACAAATGCCCGCAAACCTTAATGAGCTTAACGTTGTAAAGAAGAGTGGGCTAAAATTCCTCCACAATGACATGAGAGACTGATAAAGTCATACAAAATGATTACTTCAAGTTTTTGCTGCCAGGGGTGGCTCTACAAGGTACTGAATCAAAGAGTGTATTTAGTTTTACACATGACGGAGATTCATGCGAAAACTTTTTCTCATGACTGTTCATACAATGTTCATTCATTGTAGTGCACATAACGATGTACCGTCTCTCTCCTCAGAAAGTATATTTTCAGCATGTTCTCTTTTGACTCCCTCCACTTTTGGCCCACTGGGTTCCACCTTGAGTCCGTCAGCCCTTACAGGAACCTGTAATACAAACACACACTCTGGTTAAGCAATGTACACCACAATACAAACCATCTCCAAGCTGTAATTGGTACATTACTTGATGGGGGTTAGAGTTTGTCTCCAGTTTTTCTGCATCAATTGATTCTATGAGAGAAAAAATAAGAGTTTACATTTTGAGGGCGTAGTGAAACAGAACAATGTGTAATTACGTGTTTATGTATTTCAGTCTTACCTGATTTTTCTGGTTGGTTGGACATTTCAGAAACTTTATCTGTTGATTCCTCCTGCACTCGGGAAAACTCCTCTGAAAACAGAGATGAACAGTCACCACCCACATTTCCTTTTTTGCACATAAAGTACATACCATATACCATGTCAGATCTATACCTAAATCTAGACAACACAGAATTAAACCCTCCTGCCTCTGTATTCTCACCCAGTGCTGCCTTGGCTGCAGCCGACGCCACGCGTGGATCCACCACAGATGCCAGGAATGCCACAGTGCTCATAACAGGGTTCTCTGACTGGCTGAAAGGCACAGGCTGATAGGCGAGTGGACCAAGAGAGGCTGAAGAGTCTTCCAGGTAAGGGTCTTCTATTGGGAGACGAAGAAAGTGGAGGATACATTCGTCCTGCGTTCTGGAGCCCACATGCTCTGACACTTTGTTCCAGTCATCTCTGTAAACCTCTAAGGCCTGAGAAAGACATGGTAGAGGGACAGAGAGGAATAGGAAAGGCTTAAGGGCTTATGTAAAAGATTTCATAAATTAAAAATAAACATTTTCCAGTTTAAGAAAGCAGCCAGTCATGCAGAGATAAACTGATTGCCTTACCTCCAAAAGCAAAAGAGTCTCCTGCTCTGTCCATTCCCTTCCTGCACTTGCTCCTTTAGTCTGTGACAAGTATCATGACAATGCTTGAAGTACAAAACCTTTACAATAATTTAATGTTATCCAAGTAGGCAATAAAAACAAAAACAGATTTTGGTCTATTTAAATAACAATGGTAAAAGAGTGTCTCTTTTAAGACTTAATTTGTGACTGTTGTACAGAACCTCACTGCTCTCAAATTAAGGCAGATGTTACAGATTTAACAGCTATTATAAACAGATGTCGTTTTTTGCATTTTTGTACTGTTCCTGTGTGAGACCTTAGGGTGCTTCCTGGCGTAGATGTCAGTACGCAGACCAAAGTTCTGGCAGTCTGAAGGTTTCTCTCTGCTCTTTTCTGGGAAATACAACATGTGCTGTGAAGCTGACACCTGTGAAAGACAGAGTTGATCAGGAAGTGTTTCACAGGACAAAAACTGTCTCTGCAGAGCTGGTGCTGTGAGCTTTGTGCTACAGCGGCAACACAAACCTGTAGCGGTTTGTGTTGTAGGGGGGCCAGCCCAGATGGAGTGTCAGCCAGTACATTGAAGTGAGGGGTTGGTGGAGGTCCCATGGGCAGAGGTCTACTCTCTGCATCCACTTGGTAGTTAATCAAACCCCACTGTTCCAAAAACGCATGAACCCTGGACACAAACATTTATTTTCATATTAATTCCAATCTGTCGCAGCTGGAACAGCTCTCGAAGATGGAAAAAATGTAAATACACCAACAAAACACACTGTGCCGTGTAGTAATTAAAAATAAAATTTGCTTTTCAACTGCAGAATCATTAACTACACCACATACCGCATGCTCCTTTCCAGCATTAACAGATTTAATTTGCTAATATATTCACACAGCTGAACGCCTACATGCTAAACCTAATTTAGCAGATGTGGCAGACACTGCATGGCAGCAAACACCCACACACAAAGTTATACCTCATCAGGGCGCATACGTCTCCAGTGAGGTTCCGTCTACAGGACGTTGAACTAAGGTATTCCTGGGGGTTCAGTCGGTATGTGTCGATCATGAAGTTACGATACGCCAGGTAGCTGCAAGTTGCAGGGAAGATTACACTGAAGCATTTTCCATCATCTAAGTCAGTGGTAATGTCTGAACATCAGCAGTACTCACATTTCAGGAGATTTTGATTTGTTCTTTCCACTGAAGAATTCAGGCAGTGCACGTTTCTCTATCGAGTGAATGCTGGACAACATGAACAGAGAGGTTTTTAGGCTTAAGATTAAGAAGTTCAGCATACAAGCCATTGTAAACACAGGAGTGCATTTGTTTACCAGTTGTAATTGAACCATGATGTATAGCTCGGTATTATAATATGATGGGTTTGTTCTGTGATATTTTCCTCTCCCTCTGATAGGCGTGGGATCTCTCCTCTTCCCTCCTCATCTTCCTAAAGAAACGCACAAAGAGTAACATTGCTCTTATATCCCAAAACTAACTAATACCAACAACCCAACCTCCCTGCAATTGAAAGCATTTCAACTGAGAGAAATGACATATTTACCCTTCCTGGGAAATCGTCCTCCTGGTCATCTGAAAGAGCAACAGTAATGAGAAGAATGAGAAATCATATACACACAAGAGAACAACTGCAGATTTATTAATGCTTCAAGATTCCATTGCACACATTTGCGATGGCACAACCACTCTTACCTAGGTCAGCCATGATCCCTCCTTTCACTGGAGTATTCTCACTGTCTTTCTTTAGGTTGACTACAAAAATAGGATAAGAATTTATAAACACATTTAAACACTTACAAGGCAAGTCTTACATTACAGTGAGCTGTGGATGCAGTCTTCAAGAGTTTTACCATTCTTCGGTAGAATGACCTCTTCCATGTTAGGCACAGGAGTTGGGTCTTCCATGTCTTTGGTCAGGTCCTCTTCCGGCTCTTCCTCCTGTTGTCCACGCCTTCTCCTGTGTGAACACACAGATCTTTTCTTAAACCTTACATTTTTATGACTAACCAAAAACACAACCCTTCATGGAAGAAACACTTATGTCTTACCCTTTCTTTCCTTTCTTTCTGCCTTCAGAAGAGGGGGGAGAAGGGGAGCGCCTTCTCTTTTTGGAGGGGGTGGACTTTGGGTCCTGTAATAAGGGGTTAAAGACAGATGGAGAAAAACTAAAATGAAATGCCTAGAACTCGGCCAGTATGCCTCTGCCTTAAATCTGACCCTGTGTGACCTTGACCTTTGACCCCTGACTCCACAAGCTCATGAATTTATCAGATGTTCTACCCATCATAGGTATTACCCACACAAGGTTTGGTAAAGATCCAGACAAACAAATCAGCTCCTGCAGTAGTAACAAGATTTGTCATGGATGGACAGACAACCCAAAAACATAATACCTCTGTGGCAAGGCCTAAAAAGGGTTTGGGCTATTCTCGCAAAAGCAATATTTGCAACTTTATGAAGTAGACGTCTGTGTTTAATCTCCAAGAGAATCTGCTATTTGTTTAAAATGAAAAACCAATCATGTCTGAGAACAACAGAATGTATGTTTTTTTTTTTCAAAAAAGGAGTTCTTGAGGGTTACACTTGAGTTTTGTAGTTGAATTAGGTCCCAGTCACACAGGCCTAGAGAATGGTCAATGACACCCTGGTGATTACAGGTTGCTAGGAAAAATGTGTATTCCCCAACTGCTGGTGAGTGACTGCTGGCTGTTGCTAGGTGACATCGGTTGCAAAAAGGTATACGGTGCTGCTCCAAAACCTCCTTGTGATTGCTTATTTCATGAGCAGATTGCCACAGTCACCTGTAGTTTGCATGCAAGACGTCAACTTATCTGCAAACACGTACCAACAAATGGCTGAACATCACAGAAAAACTTGGACCTTGCACCTCCACCAGCCTGCCCAGAAGTGTTGGCTGCAAAGTTCTGTCCATAGAACCAAAGTCGGAACCAGAGCCAGCGGAGACACTGGTGTCACAGCAGTCTGGGACTAACAGGAGCTGGATGGAGCCAGAGGCAACTCTCACAGAGTGGTTCACAGCTCACCCGCTCTTCTACTACCAGACTTCAAAGACAAGTGTAGGCAGCTGCTAGATCAGAAGTCCGAGGTTGGAATTACTGATGCGTGAGCAAAAATTATGTTTCTACAGATTCACAGTACCTTTAAACATTGTAACTGAGATGTCATTTTAAAAAAAAATGTACATAGTAATGTCCCCCGTAGTGTAGTGGTATACACATTCACCTTACAAGCAAAAGGTCCCTGGTTCGATTCCAGGTGGGGACACAAGCCTCTCTCACCATAGAGGGCTGTGTCAGGAAGGGCATCTGGTGTAAAATCTCTGACAAATTACCAATTTAATTTAATTCGGGGAGAATACAAGCGAGCAGCTGAAGCATATCTAAGTGCATCTTGTAGGTAAAAAGTTATTATATTAACTTTTTCATATGAAACATATATATGGTGCAAAATATATACATATATATTTTTATTTGCGCTTTTTTCTGCTGTGATTGGTAACTTTCTCTGAGGATAGTTCCACGTGTATGGCAAACAGATGGTGAGTGGTCTGCAAGCTGTAGCGAGTGGTCAGCAACTGATCTGGGATAATTCGGTGAACACTCGCACAGTCACCTAGTGAACAAAAAATTGAATTTCAGTCGTTTATCATTTGCTGGAGGTCGCTGACCTGTCTCTAGTCCCGTGTTACTGGGGCCTTAACTATTCAAATTTAACCATGCATTAATAACAGGAAACCTCTTCCTAAGCTATAAACCTATAAACCAATGCCATTTAAGGCTTCACACAAACCTGGTCATCTTGGAGGTGAATACGCTGACGGAGGATGACTGGTACATTCCTCTCATCTACACAATAGTCTTCCTCATTCATCCATTCATTGAAAGCATCAGTGTCCAGAACCCAACCAGCATGGACCTGGAGAAAACACACCCAACCACACACAATGAATATTAATGAGTCACGCATGTTGCTGTATCTCGTCAAGTGTCAAACTTCAATACACAGCATATCACCAGATGCCAGGAAAGATAAATGAATAGGATTCAGTCAACTGTAAAACGTCTCTAAACTTTTTTAGATGACATTATATATAATCCTCTAATATTTATGGAGTGTGTGGTTTGTTAATTTCCCTGCTGACAATCATATTCTGCCTAAAAAAAGAAAACTGAAGGAAAACATTACTCCATAACTGTAGCAGTAATTACCTCCTGACAGGATGAAACAAAACTAAATTTTTTTAACACTATGTTTGACTCAGTGTGGTTACATTTTTTTAACTGCAAATTTTTTTATGTTTAGTTTGATGTTGTTAAGCATATAATTGGTAGAGCACTGGGAGGCTTTTTTTTATAATTGTGGTACCATACTAACCCTCCAGGGCCTTTCTGGATGTGGCAACTCTTCAACCTCTCCTTCAACATCACTTGATGACAGCCAACTGTCATAACTGTTAGAAAGACACAAGAGAAGCTGTGGTCAAGTGTTCAAGTTCTGTCTATATGTAAGCATCTGTTTGTGTACATGTGTATTACCTGTTGGGGTGCATGCCCCAGTGTACTAAGACATGCTTGTCTTTTCGCATAACGGGACGCATCCACTCATCTGAAAACAGATAATTTATACAAAATGTATTTAAGCTATGTAAATAATAGGCATCATCATGTACATGTACAAACATTGACCAACCTTCCTCTGCAGAGGCAGGGGAGGGGTAGATGTGATGACTGGAGAGTGTTCTGTCCTCGGTGACGGTACCCTGCAGAAGGACAGACTGTGAATGAACAGCACTGAAATCCAAGTACTTTATCAGCGCTAAATACTGCTAAGGTGTTCTCACTATTGTATACTCTGAGGTGTAAACATATTCTCCTTTAACACTATATCTAACCCTCCACATACTCATTTGTAACACTTTACCTGGTGTTTGGTGATGATACCAGCTAATCTGCTAGTCAGATCCTGATCCAGTGTGGGATCCAGATACACAACAGGAAATGACATGCAGTTGTTCTGTTGAGACAAAAATTCATGCTCAAGTTCATGAAGGGACAATCCTTGTTGTGTGCATTTGTGTGTTTGGATTTGTGGTTTTTTTTCACCTGGATCAACGCTTTTTCAATTGTACCAAACATCTCAACATTTCTCTCAGTCCTAGATGGATTCTGCAAGTCAAACCTTCGCCTGCGTGAAGGTGGACAGGGAACAAAGAAATGTTAAGGAATCAGGTGGAATCAATCAAAATGTGTAAGGAATGCCATTAGGAAACTACCCACCAGCCTTGATCAAACTTGAACTTGTAAGCAGTGCCAAGAATGTGGCAGAGCCCACCCCCTGGTCGCAAGTCCAGGAAGCACTGTGCCTATAGAGAAATTATAATAGAGAAATTATTAAATCAATGTTTTCCTCATTCTCTCCAATTATTCTTTCTTCTTTGTTACAAGGAATGTAAAAAAATATCAACTTTAACATTAACAGTCATGTGAAAGAGAAAGTTTTCACAGGACTCTATGCAGTTATGTATTTCAATTGGGCTGAGGTCTGGACATTGACTGGTCCATTGAAACACCTTAATTCTTTTCTTTTTCAGCCATTCAATTTTAGATTTGCTGCTGTGCTTGGAATCATTTTCCTGTTGTATGACCCTTTTGCTGTTGGATAGATGGCCCTTGACTGTAGAATACTTTGCAAAACATAAGTTCATGGTTGACTCAATGAATGCAGGCTGCCCAGGTCCTAAGGCTGCAAAACAAGCCCAAATTGTCACCTCTCTACCACTGTACTTGATAATTGATATGAGTTGATTTTGCTGATATTTTGCATTTGGTTTTCGCCTAACATGGCGCTGCCCATTATGGCCAAAAACTT
Organism: Etroplus canarensis; assembly: GCA_015106775.1. Classification (NCBI taxonomy): domain Eukaryota; kingdom Metazoa; phylum Chordata; class Actinopteri; order Cichliformes; family Cichlidae; genus Etroplus; species Etroplus canarensis. The sequence goes on along the minus strand of VUQH01038090.1, from coordinate 23,180 downwards.
AGGTCTTGTCTATCCAAAGAACCTTGTTCAAGAAGCTTTGTGGTTTGTTCAGATGCAACTTTGCAAATCTAATCCATGCTGCCAATTTCTTTTTAGAGAGAAGAGGCCTTCTCCTGGCAAAGAAATGCCTTGCACACCATAAGAAGCCCCCCAGCAGCCCAAGCCTATTGCAGCATAACTAAGCCCTGACTATAAGCTTTATCAAAAAGGAAATTTTTAAGCCTAATTTTAAAGGTAGGAGGGTGTCTGTATCCTGAATACAAACTGGGAGCTGGGTACACAGGAGAGGGGCTCCAATTCTACTTTTAAAAACTTTAGGAACCACAAGTAGGCCTGCACTCTGAAAGCAAAGGTCTCTACTGGGAAAACATTGTATAATGGGGGCGGCAGTGGCACAGTCTGTTGGGACTTGGACTGGGAACCAGAGAGTCACCGAGGAGAAGCCGGCTCAAGACTCACCCAGAGCACCTGGAAAAGCCGGAACAAGGAAAAATTTGCTGAGCGCTGGTTCAAGGCCCATATGGACCACTATATATGGAGGATTGACTGGAAGCTAGAGAGGTGAGGGTTCAACCCCTGGGCACTGCCAAGGTGCCCTTGAGCAAGGCACTGAACCCCCCCCCACCACCACCACATTGCTCCCCTGGTGCCCCCATAGGCTGCCTTCCTCACTCTGTCACCTCTCCATGCATGTCTACTGTGTTAGTTTGTGTGTGTGTAATTTAAAAAACTGCATGTAGAACTGTATAACATAAAAAAACTGAGTGGAGGATTTGAAATTTCCCCCATTGTGGGGACAAATAATGGATTGTTTCTTTTTTCCTTTTTTGTTTAAGACAGGATGGTGCTTGATTGTTCAATTAATGATGCGAATTGCTTTAAAAATTGAAAAAATTGGAGGCTTTCAGCAACTTTAGAACAAACCTACCAGAGATGTTAAAGTGTGACAGCAAGCAGCTACGCAATGACAGACAGACTCACAGGCAGTTTGGTAAGTGCAGGGCTGGTAGCTTGCCGACCAAAGGCATCCTCTTGGAACTGGAGGAGCTGTAGGGTGACTGCAGCCAAAGTCTGACAAGATGGGGCATCCGCCAGCACATACTGACAGAAAAACAGGTAGAAAGACGCATATGATTACAGTTTGTACTTATAATGTCACGTAATAATCTATTATGTTACTGCCTTTATCAGCAGTCTTACAAGTGATCAATCCCTATGACTGAGCTACATGTTCCCTTCACTTTATTATGATCTCCCCTTTGTAAGACGTAGCTGAGTTAACTTTAATCTCAAAATATCTTGATAGCCAGTGTCGTGTTTATTAATGCTATGAGCCACTAACAGGGGGCGGCTAGCGCCTCTTTTAGCTTCCTGGTTGGCTAACTACCTTTTTGTAGTGCTTCCCGATCCACTGTCGCACCACCTCCAGCTGAGCTAAAGTATCCGCACTCTCCCAAAACCTAGCGGACGGGCTACTGTCTTTTTTACGGTGTGCGAATGTTCCGGGGGTGGGCTGGCTTGTTCCAGGAATCCCGAGGTTTGTTCCTCCGGACATTGTGGCCGTAATAAAACGAGATTAATTTCAAACGGCACAACAAAACTGGCTAACGTTTAGGTTCTCGCTTTGTCTCGCGAGAACGCAAATGCAATTCAGCTTAAGGGTTGTCCAATGTTTTAAAAGTTGAACTCTCTTCAGTCTCAAAGGTTTTTGTTACTCCATTTGTCTTATTTTTTTAACTTACTCTAATATGCTTAAAATTAAAGACTTATCGTATTCACAAGAGAGTTGACGCGTTCTTTTTACTAGCCAGGACCTTTATTTTGAAATGAAACTTACAAGGAAATAACGGCGCAACTCAAGTAAACCGAAGTAGTAAACCAAAGTGACACTGGTTGGTGCAGCTCGCAAACTTTTTAATCCTCTACTACATTTTTAACACCTCTAAAATCACTTTTCGTCTATCTGTATGAATTATGTTGCAGTAATTTCCGGTGTGTTGCAATTTACTGTCCGTATCGGTGAGGAAAATCAAAATTCAGTGCAGCGCAGCGTGACTTTGTTGTAACTGGTAATTTCCCCCCGGATATCTGCACAGACACATACACAAACTGCATGGAATCTTTGTGATTAGCGTTGTCTCATTCCTCGTCTCACTGCATGTCTTCCTAGACCCTGAGATGTGATGGGTGTCCATGGTCTGACCACCTATGTGGAGGGGAACAGATACTGCTTCCAAGATGTGAAGTTCAGGGACAGTCGCCTGGTTGTTGATGGCAGCAGTCTCTATTTTCGCCTCTACTTTAACCACGGATTGGACCAGCAGCACGGAGGGGACTATGACGCCTTTGCTTCCCTGCTCATCCAGTTCCTCACTGCACTGGCAGCCTGTAAAATCCACCCATATGTGGTTCTGGATGGAGGTAAACATGCCTTGGGATTCTGACCTCATCGTTTATGATGTTAATTCTTTAAATGTGTACTTTACTATTAAAAATGAGGAAATCTTTCAGTTTATTTTTATTAATTTTCAAACAAATTCACAAACCTTAAATGTAACAAGGTCTGTACTGTGGAGGGATGTACTCAGCAGGAAAGTTAAACCCCTTCCGTTTAAGGAGTCTTAAAGTTTTTTTTCCACCTCATTTGGTAAAACTTCTCCTTAAGTTCAATAGGATCTATTAAAAATATTTTGTCTCGGGTATTTTTTGCATTATTGTTTTTCAGAAGTTTTTCAAAAGCATTGGATCACTTACACATCACACTTAGAGGAGCTTCTGTGATATTCCATTCTAAATCCATAGGCATTAATAAAGAGCTGGTCCCCCTTTGCAGCTTTAACAGCTTCTACTCTTCTAGGAAAATTTTCTACAAGATTATGGAGTGTGTCTGGGATTTTCTGCCTATTCCTCCAGAAGAGCATTTGTGGGGTCAGACACTGATGTTGAATGAGAGGGCCTGGTATGCTGTCTCTATTCTTGTTCATCCCAAAGCTGTTCATGGGGTTGAGGTCAGAGCTCTATATGAGCCAGTCAAGTTCTCCCACATCAAACTCACCCAGCCATGCCTTCATGGACCTTGCTTTATGTACCAGGGCACAGTGATGCTGGAACAAATAAGGGCCTTCCCCAAACTGTTCCCACAAAGTTGCAAGTGTAGAATTGTCTAAAATGTCTTGGTAAGCTGAAGCATTAAGATTTCCCTTCAGTGAAACTAAGGGGGTCCAGGCCAGCTCCAGAAAAACAAACCCGTAACAATATCTTTCCTCCACCAAACTTTACAGTTAGCATAATGCAGTCAGAAAGTTGTTCTCCTGGCATTCACCAAACCCAGACTTATCCATCAGACTACCAGATGGAGATGTGGGATAATGTCACTCCACAGAACAAATTTCCACTGCTCCAGAGTCCACTGGTGGTGTGTTGTATAACACATTGTGCTTGATGACGTAAGACTTGCATTCAGCTGCTAGCCATGAAAACCCATGCCACGAAGCTCCCAGTGCACAGTTTTAAATTCAGTGATTAAGAGGAGCAGCCCAATACCTTTTCCATATAGGGGGATTTGTAAATGTAAACAAAGTTAATAAAATTATATATCATTAAAAAAAGACTTTGAGGCTTTTACCCTTTGGCTTTTCATGCATATTTATATTACTTGTTTTAACTTTAATCTGTGCAAAACCAAAACTTAAACCCATTTTTGTAACATTTTCAAAATTATATATTACTGTATTAATAATCAGCTGTCTTTTTTCATTATTATAAGGGATGGACCCCAGTAACAAGAAATTTGAGACATTACGGCAGCGGATGCAGTCCAAGATAAAAGAAGCCGACAACATCTCTCACGGCCGCAATGGCTCTGTTCTTCCCATCCTTACAAGAGATGTCTTCATTCAGATCCTCATCCAGAGAGGAGTTCCACTCATCCAGTGTCCAGCTGAGGCTGACTGGGAGATTGCGTGTTTGGCACACCAGTGGAAATGCCCAGTTTTGACAAATGACAGTGACTTTTATATCTTTGACCTTCCAGGTGTGGGTAGTCTCTACACTCGAACACAGATTCAAAACAGGCCTTTGTGATGACTGGTGTTGATAGTATCTTGCAGTATATATTTTGTTACACACTCTTTGTCCTTTATTTTATCATCTTAGGTGGTTATCTGCCATTCCGTTTTTTCCAGTGGACCTACCTTAATGGTAAAGCCTCTCAACGCTACATTTCAGCTCGATGCTACAACACTACCAGCCTGTGTCGCTTGTTTGGGGGCATGAACCCTGAGTTGTTACCTTTATGTGCTGTCCTGGCTGGAAATGACTACAGTACCCCAAAAGATACTGAAAAACTTCTTTCTCTGTTAGATGTGAGTGCGTTAGGGGGTGGTGGTGGCAAGGGTAAAGGTAGATCATCTGTTTCCCGTATTGAGGGCATCCTTCTCTGGCTGTCCTCTTTTAGAAGTGTAGCTGAAGCATTAGAAGAAGTGAGCGGGCTAATGGAGGATTGTGGTAGAGGTAAAAGAGGACAAAATGGTGGGCTCGCTTCCGAGCTGTGGGCAAGAATGCAGGAGTACCAAATCAAGCCTCCAGGCCTGTTGGCTCGCTGGTTTTCTGGAGGTAAGGCAGTTCTGGAAGGGCAGGCCTCTGGGCTGGCACAGCTGCCAGAGTGCCTGTCGATGGCAGCAGTGCAGGGACGGCTGGCTCCCTTCGTGCTTGATGCTTTGGTAATGCGCAGGGTCCTTCTCATCCCACAGGTGGAGAATGGCAAGCTACCCAGCAGCCACTGTAGTTCTAGAGCCATACGGCAGGCTTTATATGGGATATTACTGCAGAGAACCCAGGACAGTGGAACTCAAGGAGGAGCTGGATATCCACAGCTAGTTAAGGGATCAAGAGGTGAATTCCAAGTGCAGGATATGAGGATTCAAGAAAATATCAGACAGGGAATGAGAGGTGGGAGAGGGCGAGGAGGAAGGGGGTGTGGGGGCAGAGGTCAGGGCCATAAATTTACCCCACAGCAGGACGTAAATGTAGCATGTAGCTGGGAACAAGCAGCTGGTGCAGTGACAGTGCAGGCTCAGGGCATTAGTGCTCCCATATGTGTGGAAGAATATGATCGTTTGGATGTAAACTTGAAGAAAAACCAAGTGGAGGCACATACTCTCAGAAACCACATACACCTGGATAGAATCAGTCAGGTAAACATTCTTCAGTATTGACAGTGTTTTTTTAAAATCTGTTTGGATATTTTAAACAAATTTCCACATGATTTGATTGTATTTTCTGATATCCTTCTTGTATTTTATCCAGGCTCCTCCGGCAGTGCGACTCCGTGTCCTATTAGAAGTCTTGGGTGTGCAGCAGTCTGTGCTAGCTCCTGTTCCTCTCCACCTGCAGCTGGCTGTAGCAGTGACAGGATTCTGGTTTCGGGAGGCCATACCAACACCCTCACAGCCCCAGATGCAGGCTTTGGTGCTAGGCATGGTTTATGGAGAGCTCTCCTTAAACAATCAGCCTGAAGCTACCTCCCACCAACATGCTGGTTAGTTGGAACTCTCATTTTGTTCAACAAAGTTAAAAAAACAAATAAACTTGTGTGTCTTCATAACAAGACAGTGATTTTTCTTCTCATCAGCTAAAAGCTTCTATCTGCTTTCAAAATTTCTAGTCTCACAGCTAAACTGGGCTGCAGAGCGTAATGTGTGGGCAGGGCTGGATCGACAACGTGTAAGACCAGGGGAGAGACGGGGCATGGATATTGGAGTGACTCACACTATCAGCCAATGGCAGGCCTGCCTTTGGAGTGCACTTTGTCTCAATCAGCTACTTCTGCTGCCACTGCCAGAGCCCCATCTCTCATGGTATGATTCAGGGACATACACTATATGCACAGAAGTACTGGGCCAGACATCTTAATTATTGATATCATGTCTTTCATTCAGCCCCATTGCCATAGGTATTGTATATAAAATCAATCCCTGGCCAAGCAGTCTACCTTTGCAAACATTTGTGAGACAATGGGTCATTCTAAAATGCTCAATGAATTTGAGCATGGTAATGTAATAGGATGCTATAGTTGCAAGAAGATAGTTCATCAATTTTCTTCCCTCCTAGAAATTCCACGTTGAGTTGTGAGTGGTATTATTGCACGAGGGAGGCATTTAGGAACAACTGAAACTCAGCCATGAAGCAGCAGACCACATAAAATTACAGAGAAGGCTGCTGAGTACTGAGGTGCATAGTGCAAAAATGTTGCTAATGCTTTGCTGATTCAGTAACTACAGAGTTTCAAACCTCTTATGGCATTAAAATCAGCACAAAAACTGTGCACCGGGAACTTCATGGGATGGGTTTCCATGGCTGAGCAGCTGTATGAAAGCCTTAAATTACCAAGCAGAGTGCCAAGCATTGGATGGAGTAGGGTAAAACACGCCACCATTGGACTCTGGAACAGTGGAAATATGTTCTTTGTAGTGATGAAGTACAATACTCTATTTGGCAGTCTGATGGATGAGTTTGGGTTTGGCAAATACCTGCCTGACTGCATTGTAACAGCTGTAAAGTTTGGTGTAGGGATAATGCTATTGGATTGTTTTTCTGGGATTATCCTGGGCTTCTTAGTATTTTTGAACAATTCTTTGTGGGAAAGGTTTGGGAAAGCCCTTTTCTGTTTCAGCATGACTGTGTCCCATTGCACAAAGCAAGGTCAATAAAGGCATATCTGGATGAGTTTGGTGGGAAGAACTTGACTGGCCCATACATAGCCTTGACCTCAACCCTACTGAACATCTTTGGGATGAACTAGAAGGGAGATTGCAAATGCTCTTCTGGAGGAATGGGCAAAAATTCCAACAGACACTCCAAAATCTTGTAGAAAGCCTTCCCAGAAGACTGTGAGCTAATATAGCTGCAAAGGGTGGAATCATCTCCATATTAATGCCTGTGGATTTAGAATTGGATATGTTCAGAAGAAGGATAGTGGATATATTGGACAAAGGATGTTGAAGATGGAACAGCCAGGCAGGAGGAGGAGGAGAACCACAGAGAAGGTTCATGGATGTAGTGAAGGAGGACATGCAGAGGGTTGATGTGAGGGAAGAAGATGCAAGAGACAGGGTGAGCTGGAGGAAGATGATCTGCTGTGGCGACCCCTGATGGGAGCAGCTGAAAGAAGGATTTGGAATGGGATGTGGTAAGAGATCCTGTAAGTGTGATGTGTAGGTGGCGCAATACTTTTGTTCATATAGTTTAAAACCAGTGGTCTGTGTGCATAAGAACAAGAGGCACAGCCAAATAGAAGTTGCCTATTTTCTACTTGATAGTTATTTAGAATTATTGACCCAAATTGCTACAAAAAAGCCATTTATCTCTAGCTTACATATGTAGAAAGATTTAATTGCATTTTAAGTTTTTTTTATATTCTCTTGTCATCTAATACAAATAAGTTGATAATAGTAATGTGTGACAATAGGGTGATTTATAAAAAAATTATTTTCATAGCAAAGTCTACAGATTTTCCAGAGTAACCAGGAGTGTTTCTCGAAAAAATGCTAATAATAGCCACAGGTGCTAGAGAGAGAAAATCATACTTTTTTCTTCCTCCCTGTGTTTTTCAGGTTATTCAGCGGTACCTTGGTGCATGGCCTCGTCAGGTACCTGAAAGGGGGCCGAGCTGCTGAGTCTCTGCTGCCTTGGGGATCTTTATCTGGACAGCTCTACTCCTCCCTGCTGGATGCTGTGAAGAACTGCAGTTTTAAAGCCACTCCCTCCTCTTCAGCAAAAGGGGGGAGGAGCAGAGGTAGAGGACGTGGAGGTAGAGGAAGAAGGGGACAAGGAAGAGGAGGTCAAGGAGGGGGGAGAGGCACTTTGGAAATAAACAGCAGGTTTGCTCTCCTTATGAGTGAGGAAGAGTCTGATGATGATTACTGATGAGGAGGCAGACAAAAGTGAACAGATTGATAGGGACCAAATGGAGGGGGGACATATCGGGTTTATAAAATTTTCTCAGGGAAGAATAATATCTCTTAATGTTTACTACTGTACATATTACACCAATTTAACCCCCTTAAATCATATCTAATGTTCACTGCAATCTCAGTCAAGAGAAAGGAAATAGTTTATGTATCAGAACATCACTTTTCCCATTTTCCAAAACCACATTCATACAATATTTTAGCTTTTAGCTTCACAAGAGCTTTTATCAAAGTAATCTCACTGAAATTAATACAGCTGTTTTCAGCCTATTATTCACTGGCTTGCTTTTATTCACTTATGTTAGATTCTCATTTTTATCATCTTTTGACCATAAATTTGTATGTCAGCTAATGACAGCATGATGAGCAGTTTATGAGATCTTAAATGTTTGTTTTATTGCAGATGCCTTAATATTCATTAACTTGGTGCGCTTACGATTTTTTTTCCATGTTTTTATATGAAAAAACTCAACACATTCAGACATGTTTTACTTGTAATTGCTTATGGCTATAAATGTTTACGCTTTATAAAGGCACAACAAAGTTACAGAGAAAACATTATTGCTAAATCTGTACACAACTAGGAGCCAAATATGCTGAAACACTCTCTAATCTGTGTGACATAATTCATAATTCACATGTTATAAAAGAAAATTTACAAAGTGTTTTGTTCAAATAAGAACCAAACAGATCTAGTAAAAACTTTGCCAATAACTTGTTGGTTTTCATTTCTTTACAAAATCAGTCCGGATTTCCAGCTTAGCGAGCTAATGTATTTCTTTAATTGATTTACACACAAACACAAAACAGCAAAAAAGAAAGAAAATAAGAAAAAATACCCACAGTACATCATAAAAAACTTCAATCTCAATATGAATTGTAAACAAACTGCAGAACTAATAAAAAAGATAGGCAAACAGAGTACACCACATAAACCAAAAGAAAATTAATAAAACTAACTTTTTGCCATTAAATTGTGGAAATTGTCCCACTGGCACTGTAAAAATTTGTAGAGCTGTCCCGAATACGATTTTCTGGGCATTGATGCTCCAGAGAAAATAAGTGTCTAAAATTATACCTGTAGTGTCAAAGAAAAATCACCTTGCACATAAACTAAAGAAAGCTGTGCTATACTTCAGCTATATTTACAGGTAAATTAATTGTTTAAAAAAGAAAGTTAAAAGCAACAGAAAATCTTTTCTTCTTCTGCATACCGAACACAGACTGTGTCTGGGTAACAAAACTACCCACATGAAAACAGCTCATTCACAGGTCCTGCTGCTCGCTACTCGTCACTACTCACTGCACAGCACAGAGAGAGAGGTGAACCTGTGGCTGGAGAGTAAGACTTTGCACATCAGTATTGTCAGTAGATTTACTGCTAGGCTAGAAGAAAACCATGTAGTGAGAAAGTTCCAAGTTTACAACAATGAAGTGAAGTGAAGCACGATGGTCACACTGTAAGTGAGGGATGTTAGGTGATCAAGCTGAGATGGTATATAGTTGCATATTTGAAACTACAACAAGGTGGATATCTCAGTCCCAGAATTTAAATCCGACTATCTATCTAGTGAACAGACAGATGAAACTAGTGTCCAGCCCTAATAATTAGGACTTAAATTTTGGAACGGCTAAAAGTTAAAGAGAAAACTGCCTACTTTACTGGTTAAAAAACATAACCATTTTACAGTCTAAAACGTATTATGAGCTCCTGATTCTTTCTGAAAAAACAGGTCTTAGCCCATATAAATCAGTTTAGTGGCTGTCAGAACTGTCAACCATCATAACTTAAGATATGACTACATACAGTCTACCTTGTGCTATGAGGATGATGAGGCTGAGGAAGATGAAGAGGGAGTGGTTGCAGTGTGTGGCTGAGAGTCAATGAGGTCCATATCTTCATCTTCATTGACTCCACAGGTGTCGACCACACAGATCAGGCAGCTTGTGACAGGAAACGCTCGCACCTTGTTGCAAGTCACCCACCTGAGCAAAGAAATTTTTTTTTTAGAGTAGTCTGATTCTCATTCAAACAAACTACAATAACCACAAAAAAACAATGGGTTAGTGAATAAAACGGCCGAAGCAAACAAAATAATTTTTATTCAGCAAACAACGAGGAAAGATGTCAAAGCACAGTGTTTATGCACTGTCCACACACTAGAGAAAAAGACTATCTATTTATTATATTGTATTATATCAGAATCAGAGTACTTTATTCATTAGGTAATTACTTAGGTGGTATTTAGCTAATAACCCCACCTGTCAGTTTCCGTGTGGTATTCCAGGACGTGTCCAAGCCGCCCCACACCTTGGAATCCCGCCAGCACATAGATTACATCACCAACTGCAGCACACTTCACTGTTACACCTCGCCATGGCATTGGTGAGGCGGCACGCCACTCGTTACTTGCAATATCATAGTATTCAACTGAATCCAGTCCACCTAGAAACACAAGCAGATGGTGTCATTCTTTTACATTTGCTACTTGACTATCATTATTTAACATTACATTAACATTACTAATATTACAGCATGTCTAGTTTTTGATTTCAGCAGTAGTTGCAGTGATAGATGGAGGCTTAGATGTATTATTACATATTATTACCTCATAACACTGATATGCAAGTGTTTGTGTGAAAGAGAGGTAAAAATGTAACAATATTTTAAACTGGTCAAGTAAAAGAAGCACTATGTATGCCATTTTTATTACCTATAGCCCCCTGCCCTCCAACAGCATAGATCCTGTTGTTTACAACCACAAGCCCGTGGTTCTTCCTGGCCTCTTTCATCCCACATAACTCTCTCCATCTGTAAAGGTAAAATGGCACTCGAATCCCAGCATTGTGAGCATAAATGGACACATTATAAAGGTCAGTATGCTTATGAGACTCACTGTTGCGTGTTGGGGTCATAGACCTCACAGTTGTTGAGGACTCTGCCAGAGACATTGTTCCCCACTGTTCCTCCACAAACATAAATGAGCCCATTGGCCTCTACTGACCCATGGCTGCAGCGGGCCATTAACATGCTGGTTTTGATTTGCCATGATTCTGTCCTTGTGTCGTAGCATTCAAAAAGGTCAAGCGCTGAGCTACCTGTGGACAAACATATACAGTAAATTACAGTATAATTAAATGTTTTTAGATGTGGGTGGAAATTCACCCATGGAGAAATCATCAACCAGAATTGCACAATGTTTCTTTGCAATTTAAATTTCCCTACATTTTTAAGAAATACAATAATAGTAATGATAGTAATACAGACCTATTTTAACTTAAAAAGCCCATGTCCCCCAGTCCCTCATCTTTAGCCCTCCTCTCCCCTCTCCCCATGCTCACCTACTTCTGACCCCCCTGATGTGTAGATCTTTCCCTGAGCAGCACAGGCAGCCAGGCTGTCGCGAGGTGTGGGGGGACCCAGCTTGGAGTACCAGCTGTCCTTCAGGACATTGTAGCAGTCCATACGCTTGATGGGAAAGAGCTGTGAGCCACCCAAGATATAAACCACATTGTCCCAGAAGACAGCCGTGGCATCACGGCGCTTTTCAAAGGGGCAGCGAATGTCTGTCCAGCTGGAGTCCTGTATGGAAAAGCCATAGTGAAACTTGACAAATATGATCACAACAGATCTAACTACACAAAAGTCTCCTGAAATATTTGTGAAATACTTCATCCAATAAAGGAGGCTGACTGTTTCAAAAACAGCCTTAGCTTTAGCTTGCTTATTATACTGTAGTACTCAAGAGTACCTAACTGTAACACAATGAGCCATTTTTTAGTGTGATTGCCCCTGTGTCCTGGTACCTTAGGGTTGAAGTAGCGGCATGACTGAGGCTGTGAGCCACCAAACAGAGCAATGCGATAGTCATGCTTCTTACGTCGTGGTCTGCTGCTCTCTCCCAGGTCCTCACGGTCTTCCAGGGACAGCAGGTGGTAACGCATCCCACCTTAGACGAAAGCACTGGCTATTTCATTTTGTTTGTATGCTCAAATGAAGCAAAGCAATGAAATCTCAAAATACACTTGCTCTGAATTATCCACTATGTCGTTATACATGTAGCTATAATGGTGCATATTGCAAATAATTTAGATTAATATTCGGAGTTCCTACACGTATAGTGCATATGTAAAATTGTCAAGCCCTTCCAAGATTTCCACTCATCCTACAGTAGATTTGAATATTTTTTCCCAGTTAATCTAAAGACACTCCACAATGACAGACTAAAAAACACTTAAATATCCAGTTTACTATTTAGATTCTGTGTTATGACACAACTGAGCTCTGGTGCAGCCTACCTATAATTTTTTAAAGCTTAACCAGTTTATCTAATTAAATAATTGGACTGGATTTAATTACTGAAGGCAAACACCTGTCTATCTATTGTCTTATTTTCTAAGGTTTTTGTCTGTGAAATCCAAGCCGTGAAGTTGAGATAACTGTCCTCAGACCTGTGAGACAGGACTATGCCAAAGCACAGATCTGGGGAAGCATACAAGAATATTTCTGCAGCATTGAAAGGAGCTTCAGTCATTCACAAAGATGATGCTGGGATTCACTAACAGTCTTCCTAGATCTGGCTGCTCAGCCAAATTGAGTTATGTGAAACAAAGTGCCTAAGTCACACAGGTGACTAAGAACCCAATGATAAGCCTCCTGGATGTTTACCAAAAGGCACCATAAGAACTCTCAGACGATGGGAAGAAATCCTCTGGTCTGATGAAACAAACAGTCCCATGTGCAATATTTGGTAAATAAGGCACTGAACTTCCAACTGTTTTGAACAATTCTGCTGAGAAGAATGGGAGAAACATCCAAAAGCAAGTCAAAAGAAGAGTCATGCACAATATTTCCAAAAAGATTTGTCATTGGTGTCAAGAGGCTGCATACTTTTACAACGATCAGGCATAACATTATGACCACTGACAGGTGAAGTGTATATCTCTTCATCATGGCACCTGTTTGTGGGTGGAATATATTAGGCAACAAGTAAACAGTTTGTCGTCAAAGTTGATATGTTAGAAGCAGGAAAAAATGGGCAAGTGTATAGATTTGAGCAAGTATGACGATGGCCAAACTGATAGCTAGACAACTGGGTCATACCATCTCCAAAACTGCAGCTCTTGTAGGGTGTTCCCAGTGTGCAGTGGTATCTATCAAAAGTAGTCCAAAGAAGGAACAGGGGTGAACAGGTAGAATCCATGCCTCAACAGGTCAGGGCTGTTTTGGCAGCAAAAGGAGGACCAACACGATATTAAGCCGGTGGTCATAATGTTTGATGGGTGTGTATAAATGGGATATTACAGTCTCTGATTTTTAAAAAATATTTATAACACCCCAAATTTGTTTTTCTTTTCTCATTGAGTAGCATTTGCTAAAAATCTCAATGATACCTTCATTACATTACTTTTTGTGTTCATCCACATGAACAAGAGAGTACATTATATGCTCATTATGTCTACTTGTTTATTAGAATTTGGACATATGTGTGTTTCTGTCTCTTCCTACTCACCGATGACCATCTTGAGGCACTGTGGATTGTCCTGGATGAGGGGCTCAGCCTGCACAGTCTTGGAGAGGAATGTTTTGGAAACCAGAGGAAAGCGAACGCACCCTAAAACCTCCACCATGTACTGTTGTCTGTTACACACATCATATTTCAGCCAGCGCACTGCAGCATCATAAATCTGAACACAAATGCAACACCAAACCAAGCACAGTTAGTTTCTGTTGCAGAGTTTTTCTTCTTTAGCACATTCTTAAAAATAATGTAAAAAAATAACTAAAGGATGTGTACGTGTTTTACCTGCGCCTCAGCCCGGACGGTAAGTTTATCCTGGTGCAATAGATGTGTGAGCCGTGCAACATCCAGTTGCAGAAATTCATCTAATTTGTAGACTTCAGTGAAGTGAATTTGGAAAAAATCATCTGCTGCTGCCTTCAGCTCTGGACAGTCCATACAGTCTGCAAGGGCTGAAATACCTGCAAGAGGACAGAACAAGAATAAATAAATATTAGGAGTTACATAAGTGGAAGGCCTGTATTTGTATTTCTGTAGTCACCTAAGCAATTTGTTGCATCAATCTGTCCTTTGAGGAACTCCACACACATCCTCTTCACAGGCTCAATCTGATACTGGTTGGCTGCATCCAGCAATGACTGGACATTACTGCTGTTTACAGAGATTCTGACACACACACATATGGTACAGACAAACAAAAAACAAGCACAGGGATGTTGAGAAGAACCTGGTCTGCCAGTTTTTTTGTACATTTATAATGTGTCATAAGGGCTTTGGGCAACAATTCTTACCGTGCAGTGTAAATAAATTCAATCAGAAGTTCAATGATCTCAGGCTCAGCACTCCTGAGCTCCACCTCATGGGACATTGACTCCATCATTCTGGCTGGAAGTGGCATCATATAAAACAACATGTAAAAACATTTTGATAAAAATCACTTTCTGTGTAGCAGGTTACATAAAACCACATAATGATTTTAATAGGGCTGCACATAATATAATCAATTAAATTAGACTAATTTTAGTGACTTAATAAAGACTGCAGTGTGTAAGTATATGACAGGGACTTTTTTAAATGTTTGCCTTAATTAATGACAGTGGAATAACAGAAAAGTAGGAAGAGATAGTGGGGAGATGGCATGCAGCAGACTAGGCCTGGAACAGAATCAAATCCAGGCTTCTGCAATGAGGACACAGCCTTCAGGGTATGTCTGCAGGGCTCAACCAGGTGAGCAAAAGGGTGTCCCCCCATTAAATAGATTTTAGTTACATGCAAATTTATTTCCTTTTGCTGATTCAGCTTTTAAACCTACAATAGTTCTAGTCACTTATACAACATATGCACTATATGGATGTAAAATGTCTCGGGGCAGATACACATAACACCTACAGGAGCTTTTACCACATCCCATTCTAAATCCAAAGTCATCAATATAGAGTTTGTCCCTCTTTTGCAGATACAATGGCTTCCATTCTTCTGGGAAGACTTTCTACAAGTTTATGGAGTGTGTCTGTAGGAATTTTTGCCCATTCAACCAGAAGAGCATTTGTGAGGTCAAGCACTTGTTGAACAAAAGGGCCTGATTCCCAATCTACATTTAATTTAATCCCAAAGGTGTTTAATTGAGTTGAGGTCAGGGCTCTGTGTGGCCCAGTCATGTTCTTTTCCACCAAACTCTTCCAACCCCTAATGGCCTTCCTTTGTGCACCAGGGGAATGTCATGCTGAAATAGAAAAGGGCCTTCCCCAATTTTTTTCCCACAAAGTTGGAGGCATTGTCCAAAATGCCTTGTTAAGCTTAAGCATTAAGGTTCCCCTTCACTGAAACTAAGTGCCCCAGGCTAACCTCAGAAAAAGAACCCCATAGCACTATCCCTCCTCCGTCAACCGCTGCAGTTTGCACAGTGCATTCAGGCAGGTAATGTTCTCCTGGCATTCACTGAACCCCCACTAGTCACTCTACAGAATATGTTTCCACTGCTCCAGAGTCCAGTGGCAGCATCCTTTACACCACTCCACCTTACACTTGGCATTTTGTATGGTAATGTACAGTTTTTGCACTGAGGGTAATGCCAGAGGAGGTTTGGAACTGTAGTTATTGAGTCAGCAGAGCGTTGGTGACTTCTGCATTATGCATCTCAGCACTTCATGACCCCGCTCTGTAACTATACATTGTCTGTTGCTTCGTAGCTGAGTTGTGGTTCCTAAATGCTTCCACTTTCCAATAATATCACTTACAGCTGATTGTGGAATATCTAGGAAAGGAGAAATTTCACCAGCTGACTTGCCGCAAAGGTGGCATCGTATTACAGCACCACACTCAAATTTAGTGAGCTCTTATTTATCTTATGACTCATTCATTCACAAATGTATGCATAGGCAGACATGGCTAGGTGACTGCATTTATAAACCAGTGGCAATGGGACTGAAACACCTGAACTCTATGATTAAGAGGTGAGGCCCAATACTTTAGTCCATCACATTTTCTTCTTTTCAGAGACTTTCCTTTTCAAAATGATGGACCACAAGGTCTCAGTACACAAAGGGTGTTTGTGTTTCAGACTTACTGGTGAACATAAGACTGAAGAAGTGGCTGGCAGCAGCTAGCACTACTCTGTGGGCAGGGAAGTGTTTCCCCTGAACCACCAGGGTCACATCACAGAGCGTACCCTACAAAACACACACAAGTACACACAGTAGTCAGGGGTCAGGATAGAGAGATACACATACAGCAAATGCCTGACGCAAAGACCTGTTAAAGACATCCAGTCTTGTCCTCTTGATTTGTATTCTCTCTCTCTCTCTCTCTCTTTCTCTCTCTCTCTCTCACACACACACACACACCTGCTTTCTGAGGTTGTTCATGACTCCCATGATGCTGGACAGCTGCCTGTACTCCTCTTTGGTGGCACATTTCCTCTCGCCCTTCTTTTTTGAGCTTGTCGCCTTCTCTGGAGAGGCCATCCCCGTCATTTCAGGCTGATAAAAATCCCTGTTCAGTTGGAATAAAACAGGTTTCTAGCACCACGGCTAACAGCGTGCAGCTGCTGTCTCTTTGTTGTCGCTCAGCCACTGACAGCTTGCTTAACAGCCAGCTTATTGTGAATGTATGAATTTAAAGGCCGACAACATGACGGCGGCTTCTGCGTAATGATAACAGGGACAAATTAAGTCGCTGCCACGGGTTTAAATAATAATCATAGCAGTAGAGCAATGTGTTAGTCTAGTTGTGCATTTATGAAGCTAAACCTGTTATTTGTAGATTATTGTGGTAAATTTGTGCTTCTTCGTTGTCTTCCTCTGTGGTTTGACGCAGTAATGGTGTAATGCTGCCCCCTTCAGTTTGGAAAAAACATTACAACATCAGGATCAGAACGCTAGTACAATAGGGTGACCAGATGCTTCTCTTTATGTGGGACTGCACAACATTTTTATTCCTTGTCCCCCCTGTCACGTGTTTACATATTAATGCAGTCACTGATAGGAATTATAACATACAGAGATCTGGCTCATCTTTTTCTGTAAAAGACAGCTTCATCCTCCTCAGTGCATCATTGTATTACATACAGTAAAAGCTATGAATTTAATTATAAATGGAGAACAATAAATGAGTAAGATTTGAAGGATGGATTCCTCCTCATGTACATCACAGTAATTCTGTCAACTGCCTGCCATTCCCTAATTCCTTCACTTTGTAAATTGCAAATAAATGATGTGTGCGACATTGTTATACTTTATTAATCCCGGGAGGAAATTTCTCGCATTACAGGCACTCTGTTCAGTATACATAAATATCAGTAAGAAGATAGCAGTACAGTTAAGAAGATAAAATATAACCCAGTAAAGCTTAACCAGACTATACAGACTAGCCAGTCCACTAACCACTTTTAAATCTCATGCTTCTTGTGCTGTATTATTTTTTATGCCCCCCCTGTCTATTTTTTTAAAAAAAATCTTGGAAACACCCGTGCCCCCTGTCCCACATATTAAGACAGTGTCCCACATATTGATTATCTCTGCAAAATGTGCACGTTTCTTAAGTCTGGCTTTTATCCAGTGCATGTGATGAATGCAGGAGAAGTGTTTTATTACCTGTGTTTGTTGCCAGTGCTGTGCCTGTCTAAGCTGCAATCTACCAAAAAGTCACAAGATCTACGAATCTCAGTGCACATTGAATTGAATTGAATTGAATTTACTTGAATTGTATATTTTGGTCATATTTGGACATACAGAATATATATATAAGGTGTAAGGCTGAAGCTTTACCTTATTTTTGCTTTATTATTTTAACTTAAACAACAGCCCTCAAATGAATTCTGTTCTCATATGACCAAAGAAAAGACAAAAAAGCAAGATGGGTAGAACAAACAGAACACAAGACAAAAAATATAACAAATTTCTACCTTTCATTTTTGTATTTGCTTATTACTAATTCTTTTTTTTAATTTGGAGAGAGTTGTAGTCTGTTTTAATTCTTCTGTAAACCCCTTTAATTGATACGCAATTTTCTCAAAGTTAGTCCTTGTTACCTATTGTTTAAACATATCTGTTCCCCTAAATTCACATTCATTGTCTCTTGTTGCAAACAGACCCTGATTATAATTTGCGAGTAACTTGTTTTTTACTTTAAACATAACCTGTGCAGTGTAAAGATCAACAATGTCATAAAATTTTAATACTTTTGAAATTAATAAATAATTATTATAGTATAATTTTGATTATAGTAACTAGAATGAGTAACATTTATTATAACCTTTTTTTGGAGCAAAAAAGAGGTTAGTATCAGTTTTATTAAGTGTTCCATCATATATCTACATAATAAATGAACAATAAGTGAAGAACAAAAATGACATGATAGAAACTACTATATAAAGAAAATAAATCAAACGTTTACACTGAGAAACAGAGTTTTGGGCTTTTTGGCTCAAGTTACTTTTCAGTTTCACACAAGGGAAAATGGTGGGAAATGACACAGTATATTTGTGTGTGTGTTGTAATTGTTTAAAATATAGCTAAAATTGTCAAGTATAGCTCAAAACAGGTGTGACAGTCAATGGAAGCATCCCTACTGGAATCCAGAGATGACTGCCAGACAGAACAGCAGCATTCATATAACAAATGAAAAAGATTACAAGAGTATAAAAAGACTGTGTATCACAAGACCATTACAACACATTTCAGCTTTATTTCATCCTCTTTGTATTTATTTATTTAAAAAATGATTTTTTTTTCATTGCACGCTAAAGGCCAAAAACCTGTTCTCAACACTTTAATGTTTTAGTTTTAGTATTCTTCCCACACAGTCTCTTCCCCACATTCAGTTTGCCATGATCTGATCGCTCTAGTATAATTATCAAATAATCCCAGCAGTTTTTTTTTATGTTATCACACAGACTTTTGAAACTGCAGTTTTTGCTTGTTTATTTTACTGTAAAAGTTATTGCTGTGGTTGGACTTCAGCCTCCAAGATGCAGGCCTTCTCTCCTTCGCCCTCTCCTGACAGACATGACAAATTGCAAATCCACCTGCCGGACTGTGGACATTGTGATTTCACGCAGTTATCAGTTCTGCTAAGTTTGTTAGAACAAAATGGTACTTTGTATTCCTTTGGGTGGCATATTTCAGATGCCTCCCTGATACACCTTTCCGGAAGAGTTTTGTACGCGGCCCTGCAGCAGCTCACCTGTGGGCGCACCTGTCTGTCCAGTTCTTATTTGCATCGTAAAGTAATAAAAACAACAACCAGGAAGATTTTTTTTTCAGGACTCTCATGACTCTGACGTCATGAAGAATGCGGACTACAAATGGTTTGTCAGGAGCAACTGACCTGAAAACAGATTGAGAGACCACAGAGCTGCAGAAAATGCTCCGTTTATGCTGTTGCTGCGTCTCTGGCGATCACTCCAACAACGAGGTTTGTGTTCTATGAAGTGCTATGAAGTTTTAATGAGAGCCTAAACTGTCTTCATTCGAGTTTAGAGAATAAACTTGCACTGCTTCGCAGCAGTGTTATTGCTTGACTAGTCTATTACAACTTGCCTAATTGTTTTGCAAGAGTAATGGGGTCATCTTAATTATTATACATCATGATGTCTGCTTAGTTCTCCACATAATAATGTACTACATAAACAGCAGACTCAGTTTATTATAAAGTGTTGAGTGTGTTCAGGTGAACATGTTCCCAGTTTTTCAAATCTATGTAAAGAAACCAACTTTGCTACTTCAGAGGCAGCCTCTTCTGGATCCCAGACCATCTGAAGTCAAAAGAACTGAAACAGCCAGGCAGACCCGTAGACCAGCACACAGTGGCAAGTCATCTTCAGCTTTGAAATCTGTACTAAAATGACTGATGAATTCAAACCACCTGTTTTTCTTCTTTTATGCATGTTTTCCTCCTTTTTTTCATGCACAGATGCACAGACGAGGAGACGGATTGGACAGCTGGTGATGAGGCGAGTGTGCGTCCCAGCGTTGGATCAGAGGTTTTCTGAAATGGCTGAGACTTTCAATGAGCAGCAACAAGGCTATGAGGCCATGGTGCAACACATCAGAAACCTGCAACAGAGCTGTGGCTATACCCATGATGAAACCCTGGCTTTCTCTCAGTGTGTGGGAAACATCAGAGATGAGCAGGGTGACCGAGACAGTACTTTATTGTGCTGGCAATGTGATAACTTATGCCTCATTTTCTCCCTTTTATAACTCAATTTCTATCTATTTCCAGAAGCCACATACAGGATCTCTCTTAAGATGAAAGGCTATGACTTCTTCCTCAGCGTGATTCCTGTAGGGTCAAATGGCAAAAGTGAGGGGACACCGCTACCTCCAAGTCTGCAGTTGGCTCAGAATGAACTAAAGTTGGCTTCTGACAATGCCAGGGTCACCATTTCAAAGGGTACCACACTTCAAGAGCTTATTGGATGGCTGCTCCGTAGCCATAATGAAATGGCTGAGCAAGTGAAGCAGGCAGCAGAAACTTACCTAGAGCAAGGGAGACTGAATGAGAACCTGGAGGAGAACATGAGGGAAGTGAGGAGGGCAAAGGAGTTATCACAGAAATACAGACAACAGGCTGGGGCAGTTCTCCTTGAGGCTGCACAAATAGCAGGGGCTTATGTGTAGTTCTTCTTCTTCTTCTTCCAGCTGCTCCCATTTGGGGTTGCCACAGCGGGTCATCTGCCTCCTTCTCACCCTGTCCCTTGCATCCTCTTCCCTCACCCCAGCCCTCTACATGTGAGTTCATGTTCCTCTTATATGTGGATCATTTTTATTGGCTGATCAGGATTCAAACATTTACACAGGTTATACCCACCCCGATGCTTGTTACACCTGTGATGGCTCTTTTGTTCTTATTCTTGGTAAACAAGAAACCAGCAGACAGTTGGTTTTGTGAGAATGTGCTTTGCTGCCAAATATCACCTTTACTTATTTGCATTTATAGCCACAGCAACCAGCCATTTTTATATGATCGTGAAGCTTTGTGTTCATATCACCCTTTTAAAATTTTCATGAAAATAGAGATTTAATCTAACATTTACATAGACCTATATGTCTGTATAGAGACTTTAACTAGGACCTGTTGTGCTTTTCCTTGTTTTCTGTGTATATATTGTTACGCTCATATTAAAGATGGCTAAAGTTTCAAAAATTATTGTCAGTGTGAATGCAATTATGTACAGTAGTTCAGATAATTTTGCTCTACAGTTTGCTCTGTATGATATCAAAGAGAGGGGTTACCCCTCATATGTCATCTCAGACACACAGCTAAAACTGTGAGCAATGCAGCCTCACCCACCTGCAGTCCGAGCTTTCTGTTTTTGCAGGACAGCCAATCACAAAATGCTGTCTTAAAGCAGTCCTTCTCGAAACCTTTTTTGAATGCTTTCTTTCAAAAAGTGGAGCTTCAAAGGCAATAATTTGGATCTCTATTGTTCTGAAAATGGTCAGATACAAGGACTGAACTGAAAATGAGTAAAAAAAGCAGCCAATGTCCAAAGAAAAACTTTGAAAGACCTCCAAAAAGTCTAAAGAATTATGTTAAAGACCACTTTAAAAAATGACAAGAAAGTCTGGCTCCTAGGAAGCAAAATAGAAAGAAATGAGGGGCGCCTTAAGACTTTTGCACAGTACTGTAGACAGAGAATGAACAGAGGTGCTGTGCCAAGGTTCAGTATGAAATAAATAATCATTATTTTTATATTGGAAATTATACAAAGATACTCTAGGAGAGTCTATTGATAAAAATATGGACTTTGAAATGAACGTAAGTGACCTTAGTTGTCCTGAGTATGTGCATTTTCACTAGCTAACATCAGGGGGCATTGCAGCCTCACTTTAATATCCTAACAGTTGCTCTCCACTTTATATTCCTCAGACTTAACAGCTGTCTCTCTGAAATAGTACTGCAGTGGAAACTGTTCTTCAGTCTCCAGAATCCAATTAATAAATATATCAGTATAATTTTTGACATGTAATAGCAGATTGATTATTTTTTCCACACGTGTCTGTTCTATGACTTAACAGCTTGTGAACTTCATGTTTATTCTTCTGTATTGCCCACACAGGACTCAGTTAATGGGTTTGTTAACTGAGTCCTGTTTCTCTTGATTGTGCATTTGGTGTTTTACTATTACAACCCTCAGAGGAAGCACACTGAAGGTTCATTATCCATCTTTCCATCCATCCATTCCAGTTGCTACTATTAACTGATTAAAAACTACAGCTTTCCCACGGCAATCAACATCAAAAACCCACCAACACATGGTCATATGCTATCGTGATAATTAATTTTAGAAAATCCATTGTTTCAGAGGCCATTTATTATTTACCAGCGAGAGACAGTTTTAGAACAGTGCTTTTGGCAATAAGTATGACGTGTGATGTAAAAAGAAGCAACACTGACGCTGTTTTTGTCTCTTAATGAAAATTATTATTTATTAATAATTATATGTATAACACAATACCAAACTCTAGATTCCATTTTAGTGAAATATGATGTTTAAAAACGGTTATTGTTTATGTTTATTGTTTACCTGCGAACATGCAGATTTTTTGAAAAATCAGTAAATAACTGAAAACGAAATATTAGGATTAAATTTACACCAGTCAGCATTACACAACATTATGACCGCCTGCCTAATATCATATTGCCTAACCTGTTGCTGCCCCACATAAATCAATGAGCCTTGGCCATCCATGACCCTATTGCTGACTTCTTTGGACTGCTTATGATAGATAATATGAAGGATCATCTGTGGCTCTCTTCCCTCTGTCTTGGACATTTACACCACACGCTGCATCCGCAAAGCTTACAGCATTGTGGATGACCCCACACACCCCTCACACACACTCTTCACCCTCCTGCCATCCAGAAAGAGGTACCGGTGCATTTGGGCCCTCACAACCAGACTGTCCAACAGTTTCTTCCCTCAAGCCATCAGGCTCCTCAATAACCCAGGACTGTACTACACAAGAGTCCCCCTCACACTCACCCACACACACAAACCCAGAACTGTAGGACTATAAACCACTCTCTCTCTCTCTCTCTCTCTCTCTCTCTCTCTCTCTCTCTGTCTGACTCACACACACACACACACAATCTGCACTACCTCAGTTGCTGCTACGGCACTTTCTTTCTTTCGGCGCTAGTGTCTTGTTCTTGTGTTTTCTTTTTTTGCCTTTCTTGTGTT
>VUQH01038089.1:0-31720 GCA_015106775.1 Etroplus canarensis | reverse complement strand
ACTCTTACACAAATCCAGACAGTCTACACAGTAAATACAGATATCACTTAAGTCACATCATAGCATGTCTCACTACTGTCTTGTAAACCTTCCACATCACTCTTGCTGCTATCCTTCTGTCAAAAAAACCTCTCGTGCTCTGTCCATTGCTTTGGATGGTTGATCCCAAGTATTCAAACTCATCCACCTTCACCACCTCTACTCCTTGCAGCTTCACCATTCTACCTGCCTCCCCCTCATTTATGCTCATGTACTCTGTCTTGCTTTTACTGACTTTCATTCCTCTTCTCTCCAGTGCCTACCTCCAGGCTCTCTCCCACCTCTGCCCTCCTCTCACTACAGATCACAATGTCATCTGCAAACATCATAGTCCACGGAGACTCCTGCCTGACCTCATCTGTCAACCTGTCATCACCACTGCAAAAAAGAAGGGGCTCAGAGCTGATTCCTGATGTAATCCCACCCCCACCTTGAACCCATCTGTCACTCCTACTGCACACCTCACCACTGTCTCACTGTCCTCATACATGTCCTGCACCACCCTCACATAGTACTTCTCTGCCACTCCTGACTTCCTCATACAATTCCACAGTTCCTCTCTTGGCACCCTATCATATGCTTTCTCAAGATCCACAAAGACACAGTGCAACTCCTTCTGACCTTCTCTATACTTCAGAAGGAGTTGCACTGTGGGTAGGTACTTTTTATATTCACTCACCAGGAATTTCATGAGTTACACATGCCTGAATTTTAAAGCCCACTGGTTCTTATTAACATTGTTAACAAAGAGTTTTGTTTCCCTGGCTCCTACGGTCCACATGTCAATATATCCTAAAGCAAGGTAGTGAACTCCAAACTGCCCCAGACGCATTCATCCATAAGGGAGTGTTTGTTTAAGTGTTGTATGTACAGAATAAATCCGTGTATAACTGGGTTTATAAATGTAGCTTCTTGTGTTTAACAGCTTGGGTGGTCACTAAGACTAGAAAAGCAAAATACACATGCTGTTTCATTACTTTGACAATCCCGAAAACATGTTTTAAAAAATGTACGGTAAACTTCATTCGTTATTGTATGTAATGTTTAACAACTCTAATCGTATTTCATTATAGTCATGGTAAATGGACTGCTACTTACATAGTGCTTTTCTACTCTAACTGAGCACTCAAAGTGCTGTTTTTTTACTACAAGCCTCATTCACCCATTCACACTTCAATGGATGTATCAGGAGCAATTGGGGGTTCAGTGTCTTGACGCTTCGGCACGTAGACTGGAGAAACCTGGAATCGAGCCACCAACCTTCCTGTTGGGAGTCGACCCGGTCTACCTTCTAAGCCACAGCCGCATCATGTGAAGTACATCCTTGTACCATTATACTACATAAGGGACCTGTATGTCTTGTGTGCCACCACACGTTATTAAATGTGTCAATATACATATCAAAACAATAGCGGCATTTCTTTAGTTCAATGTAAATGTTTCTTTTTTCAATGGCTAATGATAACAATGCAGTATACTTGAATAGAACTATATCAGTTTTACTTCTTGTAGATACTTCTTGTATTTAGGATTTCAAAAAAGCAGCAGAAAGCTTAATGTACTCACTATTCAACAACAGAACACATTAACTGTCTCTTTTATGTGTATTGTACTGTTGTATTGTAATTCACTATAGGCATGTGGTTCATTAGCTACCTTATTCAAAATGAATGTGACTTACATTACAGAACTTTTAAACGTTGAGTATAATAAAAACATAACATTTTACTGGCAATTGCTCATTATTTACTGGTTATTTGATACTGTGTGCTCTTATTGTGTCTTCTCAATTTAAGTGGAGCATGAATGCGCTCTAAGAGGTCCATAGCACTCTCATCAGGGTCCACAGATAGAGTAGCAAGCAATGAATAAAATGTACACTATACTTATCATCACCAAATGCAATACTGTGCAAAAGTCTTGAGCCACCCCTCCTTTCTTTGTATAGTGCTTCCTAACAGCCAGACCATATTTTAAAGTGGTCTTCAGTAATAGTTCTTCAGGCTTTCTAAAGGTCTTTGATAGTTTTTCTTAGAAGATTGACTGCGTTTTCACAAAATTTCAGTTCAGTCTTTGTACCTGATGTCAGGATTAAAGACTGAACTCAGGCATAAAAGCAAACACAGGTTTATTGAAGGTATAAGAGCTGGATAGCTGGAGTGACAGGGGTTATCTGGTTTGGCCTGATTGCTTCTCCGGGAATCCAAGGTCCTGAGGTGAGAGAAACAGAGGGTGAATAACTGGGCTGGTAGAACTGGAGCAAAAACAGACGACATAGACTGAATCTGGCCTGGCTTACTACTAAGCTCTGGCAGAGTCTTCTGGAGTCTGCAGGGCCTATATATCCAGATGTTCGTTAACCAGCCACAGGTGTGCAGACTCAACTTCGCCCAGACCTTCCCGCACCTGGAACTAAGCAGAATTCTTAGTCAACCCAACCCAAGAAAAGTGGGAAAGAGAGATAGAGGGCCAAGAGGGACCATGACACCTGATCTTCCTTAAAATAATTGAGGAAACTGTATAAATCGAGGACAAAAGAAGATGTGGCAAGCCTAAAGGACTATCTGTAGCAGATGAACAGTATCCGAAAGTCAAGTCCTGAAGAAACAGGAAAAAAAAAATCCAGCAAAGATTTGACGAAAGGACCCCAGAGATGCAGCTGGCCTTTCATCTACTGTTCTCTGAAACCTCATCAGAAATGGTCTCAGTGGAAGGGTGTCTGTCAAGAAGCCCTTCCACTGAGAGAAGGAGAGCTGTGCAACAGTGGGTGTCTAAAAACACAGTGGAGGCTCTGTCATGGTTTGGGGCTGCATTTCAGCAGGTGGTGTTGGAGATCTTGTCAACATTGATGAAATTATGAACACCAAAAGTATTACTAGATTCTGATGCACCATGCAATACCATCTGGAAAGCATCTGATTGGGAACTGCTTCATATTTTTTTCAGCATAACAGTGATCCCAAATACACTGCCAATGCAGCAGAAACCTACCTGGATAGAAAAAACAGATGATGGAACACTATCAATCACGGATTGGCCCATTTTCCCGGTAAAATATAAGCGATGAGGGATGACTCAAGACTTTTGCACAGTACTGTTAATTTAGTGTCTGACTGGTTTGTTCTTTATTTATTCCTGAGTAACAGGTTAGTGCATCTTTCTTATTAGAAAAGTTTGGTTTTCCAATCTAATTACTGATGCACTTAATCTATAAAGCCCTTGTTACAAATCTTGTCAAGAGCTGGAGAACTGTATGTTCAAATCAATATTTATCAAGTGAACTGATTTTTTTAACTGTGATCATATTAGCAATAACTTGACATAAAGAAACAGCAACAGAATTACTCACTGTAACTGTGTATGTCTCTCTAGAGGGGCATCTCCTCAGTCTTTTCATATTCTGATTCATATCTAGTAAATGTTTTCACTGATTTATTTCACATTTTAGGATTGTTGGTAATGATTATGATTTTACTGTTAATTGTACAGCGTCACTCTCTAAATTATGATTCCATCTATTTCATACATGATTTTCTTGTCACGGTTTGCTGTGGTGTGGACCCAAATGCGGGCAGACACAGATGTGAAAAGGTTAAGATGGTTTAATGGGCAACAGGTCAGGTTTGCACAGAACAGTCAGAGCAATGATTCAGAATTTGCAAGGCGTGGATTGGCAAGTGGTAAATCAAGAAGTTGGCCCAGAGTACAGGTGCGGCTTGAGTGTCCAGAATATCCTTAATCCAGAGAGAGGGTGCGAGTGGGTCAGGCGGCTTATCCTCAGGGTGCTCCAGGTGGGAGTCTTGGCAGGTTCACTGGGAGAAGTAACGGAGAGAACTTGGTAAGTAGCAGTAAAAGCACAACAAGAGTAAGATAGGACACTGAGTGTATCTAAACGTTCAGGCGGGGTGTGGAGGTAACAGCTTGGCTTCAATATCCACTGATCAGGAACAGGTGTGCAGCCATACTCCACCCTATCATGACATTTCTCTGTGTTGCATATGTGTTTTCAGGACCTTTGCAGTTATATATCATACCTGAAACATTTAAGACAGTCAGATAGAGTGAGTCTTTCCTTACAATTGAAGATCACACATGAATTAGGGAAGACCCGAGCATATTATACTCCAAAATATACCCAAATTGGACTTTGAAAATAATTCCATTAACTGTTTAGGAATTACAGCCACTTTTATTCATAGCCCCCCATTTTCAGAGGCTCAAAAGAAATAGGAGAAACTAACATAATTTGGTGGCACATGTGCTCCTTGCCTTCTAGTTTGGTGTGTTTATAGTATGGGGTTTTTTTTTTCGCTTTTTCATACCAGTGTCAGTCATATTACACCTATAGTTGGCAGGGTGTATTCTCACCATCACTAGCAACTTCCGGAGGGCTCCGGACGTTCCAGATGACATTGGTAGGCCTGCGGAGGCCTCCGTGGATCTGTTTCCCAGGCAGGCGTCGCAAACGCTGGAGAGAGCGCAAGCAGAAGCAAGGGTGCCGGTCAGGCTTACTGGCTAGATGCCACACAAACCTCCACTACTGAGCATGTGAGCACCAACACCAGATCCATCGCAAACAAAATGGATGAACTGGAGCTGCAAATAGTTTTTAATTGCTTCCTGTTCCTGATGATAATTACCAAAAGCTAGCTACACCCGCTGATCCCCAGTGCCGCAGTGCAGCTAGCAGGCCACACTAGCCACTGACAGGACAGGAGTATTGAGTTGGCTAAGAGCGGAGGATCGGGGCTCGGTGTTTGCCTTCACAATGACCGGCCCTCTAACAGCAGAATTATTTGCCTGACATTGTTGAAGTCATCTCTGTACTATGCAGACCATTGTATCTACCCCATGAACTGAGAGTTGTTTTCCCCACGCTGT
Organism: Etroplus canarensis; assembly: GCA_015106775.1. Classification (NCBI taxonomy): domain Eukaryota; kingdom Metazoa; phylum Chordata; class Actinopteri; order Cichliformes; family Cichlidae; genus Etroplus; species Etroplus canarensis. The sequence continues at coordinate 26,800 of VUQH01038089.1, read as the reverse complement.
TTACAGCTCTCCTGATGCTAACATTAGCATCGCTCTCTGCCACTAGCCATTGTAAATAAACAGCAGCATCCATCTTGATGGAGGACAGATCATTGTGTGGGACTTCAACAACTTAAAACCGTACTCCCAAACTTCTATTAACCGGGGTAAATAACACTCTTTAAAAATGATGCACCTAACTTCTTGGAAGTGTTTGTGCCTTGGCTAAATGTAGGGGTTTTTCTTAATCAAGTAAATAAGTCTGTGATCATCCACTTTAGCTGTTTTCCATGGTCTTTTAGGCCTTCTGGTATTGCTGAGCTGGCCACGGCATTCCTTCTTTTTAAGAATGTTCCAGGCTGTTTTTTGGTCTCCCATGACCTCCTGTTGTTGTGGCTCAGGAGGTACAATGGCTTGCAAAAGTATTCAGCCCCCTTGGCATTTTTCCTATTTTTTTGAATCGCATTGAAACCTGTGAAAATATTTTATTTTTTAAAAAAAAGCTGTGCATGCAGTCATATTCACCCCCTTTGCTATGAAGCCCCTCAATAAGATCTGATGCTGCCAGTTACTTTCAGAAGTCACAGAACTGCTTAAATAAGGGTGACCTGTATGCAGTCGAAGTGTTACATGATCTAATACACCTGTTCTGAAAAGCCCCACAGTCTGCAACTTCATTAATCAAGAGGCACCACCAACTAAGCAACACCATGAAAACCAAGGGGCTCTCCTGACTGGTCAGGGACAAAGTTCCGGAGAACATCCTAAACTTTTAAAATCCTGCAGAGCACCAAGAAAGATTATGGCACCACAACAAACCTGCTCAGAGAGGGCCGGCCACAAAAACTCAGACCAGACAAGGAGGTCATTAGTCAGAGCGGCAACAAAGAGACGAAAGGTAACCTTGAAGGAGCTGGAAGGCAAAGACTGGTGCATCTGTCCATAGGACCATTATAAGCCATACCTTCCACACAGCTGGGCTTTACAGAAGAGTGGCTGGGAAAAAAGCCACGGCTAACAGAAAAACATAAAAAAGCAGGTTTAGAGTTCACCGAAAGGCATGTGGAAGACTTCCCAGCATATATAAGAGGGTTCTCTGGTCAAATGAAACTGAATGTGAACTTTTTGGCGATCAAGGAAAGTGCTATGTCTGGCAACAACTTCACTTTACTTCACTAATTTGCACTATTCTGTAAAGTCTGGCTAAAATCCCCTAGTAAGACCCATTTAAATTACAGGTTATGGATGCAAAACAGGAAAACTGCCAAGGGGATGAATATTTTTGAAAGCCACTATAGAGTGGATCATCTAATCAAAAGGCTGGTGGTTTGATCCCCAGCTCCTTCAATCTAAGATCACTTGCAAGATATTGAACCCAAAATTGTTCTCGGTGCATCCATCAGCGTGCGTGTGTGACAGTTAAAAGCACCTGAAGACATTGAATAAAGCACCGTGGGGCTTTGAGTGCTCAGTTACAGTAGAGTACTACGTAAGTACCAGTCCATTAATCCCTGAAATGTTTGCTCTCTCTCTGATAGGTTTATTATGGTTTTTGCTCAGCTTTATAATGGCCTCCTTCACTTGCATCAACATCTCTTTCAGCCTCGTATTGATAGTCTCGGTGAACAGCTACCAAATGCAAGTTCAACACTTGGAATCAACTCCAAATCTTTTCTATGCTTAGTTCCTCATGGAATAACAAGGACACAGGCTTCACCTGCACATGCAACTGCTTGTCCCAGTACTTTAGAGCCGCTGAAAATGGGGAACTATGTATAAAAATGGTTGTGATGCTCGACAGTTTGTGCCTTCCTTCTGTCAAACCCCTTGAACTGAAGCTGCACTTCAGTTGCATTGTGACTGTTTGATTTAAACTCCACTGTGGCGGTGCATAGAAGCAAAATTACAGAAGATGTCATTGTCCTTAAACTTTTTGATCAATCTGTTAATGTACAGTGTTATTACTGTCAGCTTGTAGACAAGCCGGCGCTAGATGAAAAATGATGCACTGTCACGCTCAAAGGACAATTTGTAAAATGTAAAATGCTTTCAGTCTTTATGAAAGTGGACTGAGTTTGGAAACTTTAGCAGTGAGCTGAGAAGTTATTATAGGATTTCTGTGAACAAATGCTTGCGAAAATAAAGTCAAGAAGCATTTCCATTTTTATGTTCACTTCTGATTAAGAAAAAAGGGGTGACAGCTTGAATAAGATATTCCTTGCAGTCCTTCCAATCAACAGCAGTGTCCTCCCTAGCCCGACCCTCGCTTGTTTTTTTCCTCTGTTTTTCTCTGTCCTGTCGTCATCTGATGGCAACAACCGCAGAGGCAGCAGTGGCAGCAGTTGTGACAATGCCAGAGGCCACACTGCTCTGCCACACAGTGATCTGGCAGTCTGTTGCCTCCTCCCCTTTGTTCTCCCGTGGTCCTCCTCGGATTCCTCCCCCCTCGCCGCCTGCCCCCCCGTTCCCTCTCTGTCTCAGCTGATAGACGCCGGAGCAAGACAAGGGGTCAGCCTGGCCACCAAGCACGCTTGCTCACTTCCACCGTTTAAAAAAAACATGAGTAAATGTGTGTGTCTGTATGTGTGTGTGTGTGAGTGGTTGATGTATGAAATGAGTGCATATTTTTTTGCATATATTAGAGCACTTCTCTCTCAGAGTGCAGACCTACTTGTGGTTCCTAAAGTTTTTAAACGCAGAATGGGAGGCAGAGCCTTCAGCTATCAGGCCCCTCTCCTGTGGAACCAGCTCCCAGTTTGTATTCAGGAGACAGACACCCTCTCTGCATTTGAGATCAGGCTTCAAACTTTCCATTTTGATGAAGCTCATGGTCAGGGCTTAGTTATGCTGCAAGAAGCTGGGGGGCTTCTTTTGATGTGCTGTTGGGCATTTCTTCTCCACCCACCTCTTTTCACTCCCCATGCATTTATTTGCTACTGCTGCATGTCATTAAATGTTGTCTTCTCTCTCCCATAGTCTGTGTCTCTGTTTGCTCTCCTTTCTCTCTTCTCTCTCCCCTCACCCCCAAACCGGTCGAGGCAGATGACTGCCCCTCCTTGAGTTTGGTTCTGCTGGAGGTCTCTTCCTGTTTAAAAGGAGTTCTTCCTTCCCACAGTCGCCGAGTGCTTGCTTATCATCTGCTCGCTGGGGTTTTCCCTCTAATACTGTAGGGTCTTTACTTTACAGTGTAAAGCACCTCTAAATCCATATTATGGATTTAGAATGGGATGCCATAAAATCTCCTGCATCTGGCCCAATACTTTTATCCACATAGTGGTACAGATAGTACAGATTCTAGCTAAAGAAAGATGTCAGTGGCCATTTTGCTGATGCATTCAGTTGCAGTATTTTCACCCTGACCCTTTAAAGTGCATACATGGAAAACCTGAGGTGGGGCGTACAGCAGTACACCCCAGCAGAGAACAGAGCAGAATCAACAATAGATATGGCAGTTCAGCGAGGACCCTCTTGGGTTGCAAAGCAGCTTGCAGACGTGCAGCAAATGTAGGCAGACTATTGAATATTGAGTATTGCACAATTACTGCTTGGAACACAGAACAGATATAGTTGAGTTTTGCACACAAATAGTGTGGGATGCCAAAGAGACCACAGTTGATATAGTCGTGGCACACGCTGAGAAGGCACTGGGTCCAGTTCATTTCGAAATTTTTGCAACAAAAATTATTTTCCTTTTTCAGACAGTCTTAGGTTTAACAAGTCATTCTACCCACTCATATGAAAGACAGTAACTCCTCTTCTTTGCATATATTGGAATGCAGGTCATTCCAATACAAGGAGCTTCTTTTGAATTGAATGATATTCCTCTTTTTTTAAGATTCTTCACTGCTTTGGGTCATCTCTGTTTAATCATCTGAAAACAACCTGTTTATGTTTACAAGAAAGCAAAACGGAAGACAAATTGCTTCACTTACACTTTAGGCTGGTCCAATTGAAGAATTATTAGGTCTTTGTACTTAATTCCCTTGTAGAAGAGCTAAAGTGTTTGTGGGTAAAGGTGAGCATGCTATTTATGTTGGTGCTGTGTGTTATGTAATCTTATTTTTTTAGTATGTGTTTTATTGTTTTTTTTTCTCACTAGGTCCCCTTCAATGATGAGATTCTACATCCCAAGGGGGAATTCTTCCAAGAAATTCAAATATCATCGAAATAGAAACTGTCTGGGAGAAAAGGCTGATAAAGGTGGATAAAAGAACACAAAATAACAAGCATTAAACACATTTTATGCTCTTGCCCAAGTCTATTTATTTGTGCCTGCTCCTGTTGGGTAATTTCCTGGCACCAAACACATTCGCACTGAGCTGGGAGGACAATTTGGACAGGCTAATTAAGTGTCACATTAGAATTTTGGCGGAAATTTTGGCATACGTTTGCATTCATGTTAAAATATGAGTAAACCACATAAAAAGAAACACAGGGATTTGTAATGGACGTAATTGGCAAACAAGCGCACACACACACACACATACACACACAATATTATTTATTTATTTATAAATTTCACTTCACACTTTTTTTAATTTCTGAAGATTCTTATGCAAATCACATTTTCCAATTTGATTGCTTGACTATAATATGATCCACAATGTAATCCTGTGGCTTAAAACTTCAAGAAATGTTGGTAATGATGTTTTGGATTTGGAACACCATCTTGTAAAATATTGGATCTCTTTTGTGTAGTTTCTAAAATGCCTCATGTCATCACTCATCACCAGAAATAATGTGTCATCTGCATATAAAATGCTGTGTTCCAACAGCAGCGACATCATTATTTATTTTAAAAAATCTTTTGGTGGTGGACCACATTCCTCGTTGAAAACGTTCTATATTAACGTACCAGATAAAGCTATGCCATGTGGGGAGTTTAAAAATACATTAGACTTTATGATCAAATTTAATGTGTGGAGTGTAAAGGGGCCTATCTCTGCTAACCTTGGCAAAACTGGTACATGCAGAACAGATCCATCCACACAAGGCTAACATGGTAAGAAACGTTCACAGTGGAGGTCAAATTAGAATAAAGAAATAATCAGGTCCCAACCTTCTGCAACAATGACCGATTTTAGGTTTTTCTGTTTTTGTTTTTTTTTTGTTTTGTTTTTTTGTAATTTGGCCTCTGTACACCACCATGGTGGATTTTAACCCTAGTACCGCAGGACCTCATTATATGGATGTCCCAGATCAGTTTCGTGTGTCGTTTACATATTGATCACTTCCAGTGCTTTCATTCACTGCCGATCGTCTAGCTGGTAGTATAGCTGGCAGTACTAGGGTTAAAACAAACAGTCAAAATGTGATTTTAATCTGCTTTAATAATTTAAGAATTGCATCAGCTGTTTCGGAATTACAGCCATTTATATACATAGTCCCCATTTTCAGAGGCTCAAAAGTAAGACAGTTGGCTGATGAGCAGTTTCGTGGCCATGTGAGGCCTGTTATCTGGGATTCTGTGCCAAACAAGCAGCTAAAAGATCCAAATTTGATTCAAGTTTAAGCTCATGTTCAAGTTTTTTTATTATTATTGTCATTCAAACATGTTAAAAAAAAACCATGAAGGAACGAAATATGTTTTGCAGGTCCAGCAGTGTACAGTATAAAAGAATTTCAATGTAATAGCTAAGCCGAGCAGCTTATCCAGTAGCTGTGGCAGTAAAAAGTGCAGGGGATAACTATGAGTCAGGAGTTCAGGGAGGAACCTGCACCTTAACCCCAGTGTTCTGGCTTTGAGGCTGTGCAGCCTTCTGCTTGAGGGGAAAGGGGCGACCAATTTGTGGATGGGGTCCTTCATGATGCATGATGCTCTAATTCCACACCTGCTGACATAAATGTGTTCCAAGGAAAGGAGGCTGCTGTTGGTTACTTTCCGAGTGGATTTAGCCACTTGTTGCAGCACCTTCCTATCAGGTCAGAGCAGTCTTAGGAAGACATCAGAGTGAAACTCCAACTGAGCCTCAAAGAGATTAGTGCAGGTGAAGGAGGCCATTAGTCTACTGAAAAACCAAATAAATCTATCAGAGATAGACAATCAACAATCTGAAGCATTCTAAGAAAGGAGGGAATGCACTGGCCAGCTCAGCAACACCAAAAGGCCTGGAAGACCAAGGAAGACAACTAAAGTTCAAGCCAAGTCAGGTCACAACCAATCTCAAAGAGGTACATGTATCATTGTCAAACTCTACACTCATGGTCACGCTCAAGGACAGATTTGAATTTGCCAGGAAACATGTGAAAGAGCCTGTCCAGTTCTGGGAAAAATTAGCCCTGGACAGATGAAACCAAAAAGAACTTGAACCACAATGATGGGAAGAAAAAAGTATGGAGAAGTAAAGGAGCAGCTCATAATCTGAAGCATTCCACATAATCTGTCAAACACGGTGGAGTCAGTGTTATGGCATGGGCACGCATGGCTGCCAGTGGAACTGGGTCACTAGTGCCCCAAAACTGGTTGGACAGCACTTCACAGTGCAAAAAATATTGACCCAAAACAAACTGCAAAAGCAGCTCAACAGTTTCTCAAGGCAAAGAAAGGGCATATTCTTCAAAGGCCAAGTCAGTCACCTGATCTCAGCCCCACAGACCATGTGCTTCAGTTACTGAAGTCAAAACTGAGGGCAGAGAGACCCACGATTAAGCAGCAACTGAAGGCAGCTGCAGTAAAGGCCTGGCAGAACATCTCAGGGGAGGAGACACGGCATTCGGTGGTGATCATGGGGCATTGACTGCAAAGGATTTTCATCCAAGCGTTAAAAATTAGGGGGTGGCAATGGCTTGGGAGCTGGAGGGTTGCTGAGGGCCGCTGGCTCAAGAACCATCCTTGGCCATCCAAGACCAACTGGTTCAAGACCTCGCCCTGGGTATGTGAGGAGGTGGACCAGAGGCCAGAGAGATGCCGCCTCACCCCCCCCCAGCATTGCTGAGGTGCCTTTGAGCAAGGCCCCCCCCGCATTGCTTATTGGCGCCTGAGAAAATGGCAGCCTTATTCGCTGACCTCCCTCACTGCATGTTGCATTTATGGAGTGTGTGCTCAATCTGTAGGAGCGTCGGTGATTTGAATTGAATTTCCCATTCCGGAGATGAATGAAGTTGTTTTATTTGTTTGTTTGTTTAAAAAGAATCCTTATATTTAAAGTCATGTTAGTTTGTCTTGTTAGCTTTGAGCATCTGAAAATGGGGACCAAGTTTAAAAACGGCTGTAATTCCTATATGATGAAATCAATTCTTTTGTGAACCTTAAAATCCGCCATGGTTACTTAAACCTCCAGGCAGTACATCTCGATATATCGTAAACATCTGCGTGAAAATGTCGACCACCAGCTCATTCATTCATTCACCACTGTCAACAGCTGTGTGGTTGAGCTCGCAGCAACCACGATATTTAACAGGTGTAATGTTTTCTTGAGTTCATTTAATTCATTTCATTATGTTGCTATGCTCATGTTATAAATAAGTGCAAACCATATTTGTTAACAGACATAAGCCACATCAAGCAAGAGTAAGTTTCTGAAAGGGGCTTGCAGCCCTGAACACTTCTGCGTGCCGGTTGAGTACTTCCAGAATTTTAACAAATACCCAATTCACGGTCAATCTTCACAACAGCTCATAAAATCTGGTTAATCCAACCTGCTCGCACCACTCATCTCTCTTCCAGCACTGATTCAGTGACCCAATTTGCAAAGTAACGAACCGCATCTCCGGCGGCACAGCTTGAATCTCCGCCATACTTCCAGTAGTTGCGGTGTCGCCTGTCCTTTGCTCTATACGGCATCGATGCTGTCGTATACTCCTCCGCATTACCTTCACTTACTAGAAATGAGTGGAGCCATTCTTTTCAGTCGCATGCTAAAGTGAAGAAACAGCCAACTGCTTTCCTTCACTAAGAGGAATAATTTCCCGAAACCTTACGCTGCAGTGGAAATGCAAATAATCAAATGTGTGTGGCAGCTTTTAGTACCGAGCATCAGTTCCCTGGGACTGAAGTTGCGGGTACATTGGGTGGAAATGTGACTAAATTAAAATTTTGAAATGATGATGGTGCTGAATGCAAATCATAAGAGGGTCATGAATATTTGAACAAATTCTAAGGCTTTCTATCAAACAGAATTTGCATGGTTTATTAGGATTCACTCTGTCCTCACCAAACTTCTTGAAAGTAGCATTAAATCTGAGCCAAAGCGAAGTACTCACATAAACACAAACATGTCCATTCTTTGACCCATGCTGTTAGCATTTCTAATGCAATTTGTTGCTTTAATTGAGCCATAATTATTACATTTATCCATTTTTCATGAAGAAGCTTGAATGTGTGCATTTCCTATTTGCATTTAGCAGCCTCACGGTCGCAGTCTACACGTTCACATGTAGGATTTGCAGAGAACCACAGTCATATACCATCCACCAGCAGCTCTACAAAAGCAATCCGAGGGGATGAAGTGCTTTGCTCATGGCCACACTGATGATGGTTGATGGTGCAGGGAAGGTTTTACACACTCATTTTTCCCTACCAAATTTTTTTTCTGGGCTGACTTGGGTTTCAGAGCGCCTCCAGTCAAAAGTCTGCATTTCTAATCTGCTGCGGGTCCTGCTGGTTCATCACACTCCCTCTGCCTCTTCCACTCCGCCAGTATTTATTTTCTCTCCCTGGGCCAGACAGATGGGAGTGTTCAGGAATAAAAGCGTCAGTATTTACCATATTATTTACTAGCATCAGCGCTAGTCCCTTTGGCCATGCCAGCCCAAGAAAAACACCTCCTTTTCCTCCTCCTTTTCTTTGGCTTCCCCTGCATCGCTTAGGATTTATGCGGGACAACTATCCTGTTGCGCCCATTTAGTAGCTTGATCAAAGATGTGTCAGTGCTGCGATTCACTGCACTGACCCACAGGTTACGAGTGGGTTTCATTCACTGTGTAGCGTATATATCATACTGTGACAGATGGATGGTTTTGTATCTCTGTGGACAACCTGAAACCAAACACGGACAGTAATGGATTTCTCTCTGCAATGGGACAAATTCATAAAAAGTGAGTGACAGGAATGATATTATAAAGAATGGAGGACAATATTAATCTGGGGGGGGGGGGGTTATAGAATGTACAGCAAACACGAGTAGACAAAGACAGCAGCCACTGTGTCATTGGCAAGATGACTTGCGTACAGACAGGCTCACCTGCACAGGAAATAATCCGATGCAGTTTTGGAATGTATGCATGCATACAGCTGCATAATAATGGGTAAACACTGCTTTTCATTAAATCACAAGACTATAAATTCCAGCGCTCAAAGCTATAATACCAATTTTCCTATATGGCATTACTCATTGTGACATACACGCAGGTTCTAATTAGAGCATTTATTAGCTGAAGGAATGAGCTATGTGCATAACAGGCTAAATTAAATGGTACCTAACATGCTCATTTTTGTCTGCATATTTTCTTTCTTGGACTCTGCTGAAACCATTTTTCATGGTTCACAGTTCAAAATAATCCTTTTCGTCATTGTACCGGCCCTTTGCTTTGCTCCTCAGCAAGTCCACTGTCTGAAGTAAGCTACTGTTGCTCTCTTTAAGCCAGTTTTACTCTGATTGACTGCACTACATGGACATAACTGTTGAGCCAGCTACACATTACACCTACAGACGATTTTATGACATCCCATTCTAAAGCCATGGGCATTAACATGGAGTTAGTCCTCCTCCAGACATCTGGGAAGGCTTTCTACAAGATTTTAGAGCGTGTCTGTGGGACTTCTTACCCATTCATTCGCTGATGTTGGATGAAAAGGCCTGGCTCACGATCTCTTTTCTTAATCATCCCATATGTACTTGATGGGGTTGAGGTCAGGGCTCTGTGCGGTCCAATTAAGTTCTTCCACACCAAACTCATGCAACCATGCCTTCATGGCGCTTTCTTTGCTCACTGCTGTCACAGTCAGCAGTGCACAAAGAAAGCAGATAAGGGCCTTCCCCAAACTGTTCCCACAAAGCTGGAAGCATAATCTACAGTTATTTAGTCAGCAGAGTGCTGGTGACTTTTACACACTATGTGTCTCCGCACTTGGTGATGCAGCTCGTTAACTTGCCGTGGTTTGTCACTCTTCGCCCAGGTTGCTATGATTCCTAAATGCTTCCACTTTGCAGTAATGTCACTTAAAGCTGGTTGTGGAATATCTAGAAGGGAAGAAACTTCACAAACTTACTTGTCGCAACAGTAGCATCTTATTACAGTGACACCCTCAAATGACCCATTCTTTCACAGATGTGTCTAAAGGCAGACACTTGTGGCAACAGGACTGAATGAAATACTTGAATTCAGTGATTAAGAGGCATGGCCTAATACTTGTCCACATAGTTTAATAGATCTGAACAGAAAGTGGGTGGAGTTTCCATTCTTAAAGCCAGAGCTGTGTGTCTGAGATACCCATATTAAGGCTATCGGCTCTCACTGACATCATACAGAGGCAAGTGAAGAAAAGGTGTCTGAAACAGGGTGTTTACAGGAGTCTGAAGCCTATGATTACTTACACATTAGTTGACCCGATTATCTGAAACTTTGTTTAATATGAGCATCCACCTTTATAACAGTGGACAGACATCAGTGCCCCCTTATAGATATTAATGTATACAATAGATCATTAGTGCTGTCAAACTGCTCACTCAAGTCAGATGACTTAATTTACCATTGGGAAAAAATCTCTATCAACATAATCGATAACCTTAAGACGAACTGTTTTCCAGGCCGACCAGGGCTTATGTGTGTGTGTCTTTCCATTCATGTGTGCAGGAAGAGCATTGTGTTGTGCGCGTGTGCGTGTGAGACGCTGTGAGTGTGTAATTATGGGCAGATTACGGAAGAAGCGGACAGCATGAAGCAGTCTTTGATGGGATTAAGCACTCAATTACTCAGCTAAAGTCCCCACCGCCACCGCCGCCGCTGCCGCCGCCACCCATCCCCCCCACACACACACACACCCACATCCTCTCACACCCGCCCAGCTCTCAGGTTGAAACATTTGTGAGGACACAAAGACACACAAACAAAATTCTTTTCCTCATATTGAAGTTGACTCCATTCTCCTTTCTAGGGTAGACAGGAAGTGACAACATAAGAAATTTGGAGCACTTCCTTCGTCATAGCAACAGTATGGAGACATTCCATTTTAAACCAGGGTGTGATGCTGCCCAGTTGCACTAATGTCAGGAAAAGCCAGTGATTATAGGTTCTGTCTTTTCATTAGTGATGGGCAAATGATACCGAGGCTTTGGCGCTCTTCCTGAAGCGGAGTGATTCGAAACACTGTGTTGGAGCGTGTATCAAAACACCTCGGTCACGTGACCAATGACGTTCGGCGTGGGTTCACTTCATGCTTCACTGGTTCAAAATGTTTTGAAGCGTTTCACTGGCTCAGAGCGTTTCTTCGGTATGACAGCTGTGAGCAGTTTGCTATACAAGGTGCATCATTATTCTTCATCAGTGTTGGGTTATGGAAAGAGAGATATTTTGATAGTGTTGGTGAGTTTGGTGATTTTTGGCAATTTTGATGATGGAGATCCAGAGGTATTACATGTTGAGCATTTGTGAATCTTCAGTTGTTCAGTTGTTATTCAGTGAAGCTTTGCCTGTCTTTCTGTCTCAGAGGCATTTGAGAGAGCAGCAATTGGCAAAACCAGAGGACCCCCTGAAATACTGGGCCGCACGCAAGTCATCATACCCCACAATAATGGAAACTCGCCTGCAAATATCAGTGCATTCCAGCATCATCCATGTGAAAAATATTTTCTAAAGCTGGGGAGCTGGTGAGCCAGAAGAGGAGCAGACTGAAGCATGCCACTGTAGCGAAAATATTATTTCTGAATAAAAACCTGAGAATAAAAAAAAAACCTTTGTCACCTTGCTTCTGTGAATAAACATTCCTGATGGACCCCACAAGTCCCCAAATGACTGATAAACCATGTGTCTGTATATTAAACGTTTAAACAAATGTCTTACTCCTTGTAAAGAAAGAACTTAGTTGTAATTCTGGTGCAAAGTCTAAGTGTCTTATAATAATAATAATTCATTTGAATGTGTAATGTTGATGTAATCAATAAATAGTATACATGAACAGAAACATCAGCAGATTAAAACACGCAATCTTTTAAAGTGTGTCAGTACTTCAGTCATGCTCTCGAGGGGTGGCTTCAGTTGGCCACCAGCTGTCATGCACCTCGGCCTCAAAGAGTGCCAAGGTGCATGGGGAGCAAAAATTGTCAACATTCTGCTGGCTGAATAACAGTAAAGTTCCAAAATTAACCAGGTATTAACTTTAGCACAAAAATATACACCAGAGCTTCATGGCATGGATTTCCACGGCCAAGCAGCTGTGAGTAGGCCTTGCGTCACCAAGCACAATACCAAACACTGAATGAAATGGTGTAAAGCACACCGCCACTGGATTCCGGAGCATTGGAAACATGCTCTCTGGAATGACAAATCATCCTTCTCTATCTGGCAGTCTGATGGCCAAGTCTGGGTTTGGAGAATTCCCAGAGAGTGTTACCTGTCTCACAATGAACGTACATAGTGTAACGTTTGCTAAAAGAGGGATAATGCTGTGGGTTTTTTTCCTGGGGTTGGCCTGGGCTACTTAGTTCTTAATGCTTCAGCTTACCAAGACATTTTGGACAATTCTGTTTCCAACTTTGTGGGAATTTAGGGAAGGCCCCTTTCTGTTCCAGCATGACTGTGCCACACCCACTGCACAAAACAAGCTCTATAAAGGCATGGTTGGATGAGTTTGGTTTGGAACCCACACAGAGCCCTGACCTCAACCCCATCCAGCAACACTGGGATGAACTGGAATGGAGACCGCGAGACAAGCCTGACATTAGTGCCTCACAAATGCACTTGTGGATGAGTGGGCAAAAATCCCCACCGACAAATTCAATAATCTTGCAGAAATCCTACGCCTAAGCTGGTGTAGGGGTAATGTGCAGGTGACCATATACTTTTGTCCATATAGTGTGTCTGCAATAGACAAGCAACCTGTCCAGGGAACTTTTGCCATTAAGGCTACTAAACCCAATTTTCTTCCACCTCTGTGACCCTTAAGAGTAGGGTAACAGAGCTGATAGGTTCTACCTCTACCCTACCTACAACGTAAGTCAGAAGCTACAAATGAGATTTAGTATTCAAACTATCGGTCCATTTGCCTCATCTTGGGGTATCTCAGATATTTCCCTGTTTCTCTGATACGAGGGATTCAGGAAAATCCCTGACTATCAACTCTTAAAGCTCTTTCTAGTTGTTGCAGACTCAAAATTCCTTAAATGGGTTAGTCTCGTGTGAGCCTTGGGAGAACGTCTAAGATACTCACCAGAGCAGAACTTAGAGGAGGGACTGTGTTCTGCTGAAGGGTAGTAAGGAAATAACCCAGCATACATTTGTCAGTATCCTCTGTATTCCTCAAGTATTTGTGTACCTTGTGCGAGTATTTTTTTAGAATTCAGCTTCTTCTTCACCTCACATTTGTTACTCTGCCCTCCAAAAAGAATGACAGCAGTGCCCCAAAACAACATGTTTTATTTTTACATTCAAGTGAAAAAGCCCTCTGGCAGACACAGTCATCACTCAGGGAGGAATGGAGAAAGTCGGGGGATGTCATGTTATAGAGGGGTAAGGTCTGCGTGAGGGGGACAATCAGTTTTAACCTACAAGAACTGAATTTTTGGGTCACTTTGAGAGAGAGGAACCACGCGTTCACAGTGACACCGGTATGTTAATCCAACATTTAGCGTCCCCCGGATCTCTGTGGCCTCCGTGCTTAAATCCCCAATGCTGGACTATGTTCACCAGCAAGCTGCAAGATTTCTCCGCCTGCTGCTTGGTGCCAAACAGAGCGGATGGGTTGTTTATCTTGCCTTTTGATAAAAAAAAAAAGCGTTTTCCTGTCGAGGGGTGAGATTGCACCAGAACAGGAAAGTTGTAAAAGAAAAAAAAAAAAAAAACAGGATGAAAGTCACTGTAAAGCTTTGTGGAACTGAGAGGACCTGCAGAGTCAGGCGATAATTCTCCGTGGGTTCATTAGAACGACTTCACAAGTGATCCACTGGTACTACATAGAGTGGATTTAATAAAATATGACAGTAAATGCCTTCCATCAGTCCAGAGATGTGGCCATTGTACAAAGACATTTGTACAATGGCCACACAGTTGTAATGAAGCTACAGCTGCAATATGTCATGAACGTGACCTTAGAATTGGTTGAAGATTGCCGAGCTGGAGATTAATGTATCAAATTTTCCAACTTTTAACCCTTGTTTTGTGTATACATATATGTGTTTTCATTCTTTTATCTTTCATTGTATTTCTCTCTTCACATCTTCTACCCGTCTGTCCTTTACGTTGTTACTTTTAATAACAGCTGCTCTGCTTCCACGGCCGAGCAGATACTGTCCCTGTCAGTGGCCTTTTACCAACAAATATGCCTGACATTTGAATGCGTGCACTAAAGTGCTCTGTGTGTGTCCATGCCATGCTATATAGACACACAGATGTAATGGTGACTCCTGAGGATGCCTATTATCTGCCTGTATGGGCGTGTGGGCTGGCAGATTGAGGGGCAGGTACTGCGGAAAGGTCAGATCCCCAGCGAGGAAGAGGCAGCGGTCCTTGTTTATTGCACTCTTTGGGAGCTTACTCAAGTGCAGTAGCAAGTTACAGTTATTTGTGTTTTTAATACGGTGTTGTGTATAACCCTGTGGCAGTAGTAGTAGTAGTAGTAGTAGTAGAAGTTGTCAACATCTTACTAAAAATTCAAGAGGTCTTTTTATTCCTGTCCGTCTGTCTTTTCTGTCTCAGCGTCAGCCTCAAACACAGCAGGGGTTTTGCTGGTGATCCAAGCGAGCATGGCTGAATGAGTGTTTTCAGGGGCGTGTCTAGCGTTGGGCACGAGGTGGCACTGGCCACCAACTGCTGCTAAACTGCAGTGCCCAACACCACCGGATGAAAGCATGAATAGGCATAGTAGGAAAGTAACTTGTTACATTTAATCAAGCACTTTAATGAAGAATAGGTTTAATGTAAGGATGGACCTTCAGCTGCGCTAATGTATTTTCAACAGGGGATTAATCACACTGGCAATTTGGCAGAGGTTTTATGCCGGATGCCCTTCCTGATGCAACCCTCCATGGTGAGAGGGGCTTGTGTCCCCACCTGGAATCAAACCAGGGAGCTTTTGCTTGTAAGGCAAATGTGTAAACTGCTACACTATGTGTACACCGAAGTACAGGTTAAAGGTACCTGTGCTTTATTTCAGTATTTCTGTGGTATGCTACACTTGGGGTGCAAATACTGTATATTCTACTCCATACATTTATTGTAAAGCTTTAGTTACTTATCATTTTGCAGATCAGGCTGCCCAGCAATATAAGTAGTTAAAATCATCAACAGCTGTAACATGAAAAAGATTAATGAATCAGTAATTATGATCCAGTAATATAATGGATATGACTCCAGAAGTCCTGCATGAAGAGTATTTTTGCTTAAGGAGCATTAAATATATTTTGATTATACAACTTGTGCACTATTAAGCTACTTAAATAGGATTATAACTCTTGTGCAGCACCACGTTTTCTAAGAAGTCTGTAACAAAACACAAGGCTGTACATGAGGCAGAAAATCACCCTCAGTGTTTTATAGACTGATTTTCTACACTGATATTATTTCTGATTCGATATCCTGACTTCCTGTGGGCTTCCATGCTTAGGCCTCACCTGTGCCATCCCATTTAAAAAGTCCTGGAAATATATTCTGAACCGGCCAGTAATTTTTAACTTTTACCAACTGAAGATGTTGAGATTTTCACTGGGAGTGACCAGGATGGACACGGTTCGAAATGAGGGACAACTCAAGTTCAGAAGTTTGAAGACAAAGTCAGAGATTCACAGAGGCAAGGCTGAGATGGTTTGGACATGTTCAGAGGAGGAATAGTGGACATATTGGACAAAGGATGTTGAAGATGGAGCTGCCAGGCAGGAGGAGAAGAGGAAGACCACAGAGAAGATTCATGGATGTAGTGAAGGAGGACATGCAGAGGGTTGGCGTGAGGGAGGGTGAGATGGAGGGAGATGATCCGCTGTGGCGACCCCTAACCCCCAATGGAAGAAGACTAAATTAATTCACTCTGATGGTCTTAATTTCTCACAAAGATACTTGCTTTTGAGAGTTTCTCAAGAAATCGTCAACCCACAATCTAAGTGTTGCACAGCCAGGTTTGAAACCAGCACAATAACACACATGCAAGCATTACACCTGTCCTCTTTTCAAAACTAACTTTATGACTGCCTGTATGTGACACGTTTAGGGGCCAGCTGTAAATCGTAGCTATAAAAACATAACCTGGGACTGAAAGTGTTTCACACATAGGAACTTGCAGAAGTCGGGGTGATTTAAACACACAGTGAACGGCGTAGGTTGGCCGAACTCATATGCTCATGAGGCTGCAACCAAACAACTGCTCCAACTCGGTTACTAATCCGAAAATATTGGTGGACTGAGTTAGTGTGACACAAACTGTCAGCTTATTTGGGATTCCTGGTGCACTTGTCATTCAGGCATGTACTTTAGCAATGTTACGAGCAGGCCTGTTTTCCCAGAGGAAAGCATTTAACTGATTGCTTGTTTCCACAGTTTTGCTACAAGAAATCTTGGCAGTGTAAATTCATTTGCTTTTGCTGAGAATTCTGACTTCATATTTGTAAAGAAGGACTTTGTTTTTCATTGTTCCTACATTATTAATCAGTTTGTTTATCTTGTTCTTGTGGTACTTAAATAGGTTGGTAAAACAGAAATCAAATATCTAACTGTTTATACAGTATAACAGTTACACTAAAATGCAGCCTGTGTACACACACACACACACACACACACACATATATATATATATATATATATATATATATATATACATATATATGAAAGGATGAAACTCACTAAATGTAAGCATGGTATTGTATTGATGCCACTGTTGCCATAATTCAGTCTTCCCTCCTAGGTATTCCACCTCCAACTGTGTTGGTGGTGCTATTATTGTAAAGCTGAAGCATTTAGGAACCAAAGCAACTCAGCCACAAAGTGGCAGACCACGTAAAGGTTTCCATGCATGCAAGCCTTACATCACGAAGTTGATTGCTAAGTGTTGGATGGAGTGATGCAAAGCATGTTGTCACTGGACTCTGGAGCATTTGAAAGGTGCTCTGTGGACTGACAAATCATGCGTCTTTGTCTGGCAGTTTGACAAAATGCCAGGAGAATGTTATCTTGCATGACTTCACTGCAAAGTTTGCTGCAGAAGGGATAATGCAATTCTTAATTCTTCCGCTTATCAAGACATTTTGGCCAATTTTATGTGTCCAACTCTTTGGTAACAGTTTCGGGAAGCCCCCTTTTCTGTTCCAGCATGACTGTGCCCCAGTGCAAAAAGCAAGGTCCATAAAGGCATGGCTGGATGAGTTTGGTGTGGAAGAACTTTACTGGCCCATGCAGAGCCCTGGCCTCAACCTCGCTGAACGTCTTTGGGCTGAACTAGAATGAAGATTGTGAGAAATCCCTGTCATCCCAAATTTGTGCTTTTTTGGGCAAAAAATCCAGCAGGAACACTCCAGAACCTCCAGAAAGCCTTCCCAGATGTGCGAAAGCTGTTATAGCTGCAGAGGGGATACCAACTCCATGTTAAACCTATGGACTTATAATGGGATGTCATAAAAACTCCAGTAGGTATAATGTCTAGACAGCCCTTTGTCCATCTAAGTATCAAAATACAAGATATTTCATTGTTGTGCACGGTTTGTCCCCAAGGGAAGTTTTAGACACATTTGAGAAAGTAATGGGATTTAATCTACTTCAAATCAGTGACACATTACAAGCGTCACTGTGAAAATAAACTATTTGGTGCAGTACTAATAAGGTGAGCACACAGAGGTTTTGCTGTTGATATCTGTAGCATTATTAAGCTTTGGTGAGGTGCACGTGTTGATGGTTTTAAGGGTGTTTCGAAAGTAATATGGCCTTAAGAGGGCAAATGAGTGTAAACGAACGAATGGTGTTAAATTACCGATTCATCTTCAAGGGAAAAGAAGCTGTAACACTGCGTGCTTTGCTCTCCTGTTTTCCCGTCACAGCCATTAAGACTTATTGTGCCTGACATGGCAACTGTAAAGCAGGCGCTCCCAAACCAATTCCCACTTTTTTCCCCCAATCGACCTCTCTTTTCCACATTGGTGCACTGTCGCTTATGAAAAAATGCCTGACCTTTGTTTTTATGGACCATTTGAAATGCAGGAAAAAAATGGCATAGTGCGATTCTTCTTACTACCACGGGTACTGAAGAAAACGCTAACAGCCCTTTAGAAGCTCTGGACAGAAAGGGCCTTTATAATATATATGTGCAATTGGTATGGTTACCTTTATCCACAAGTTCAATTTGAACTTTCATGCACCATAAATAGCCATCAAGCGGACATTGTAAACTTGTGAGATTGAGGGGAATAAAGCAGCAAAACAGCTCTTGCATTGAAAGGTTGACCCCAGAACAGATGGGATGCTTTGCTCTGCTGAAAAAGCCCAGGGCCTAGGACCAGGCTCCATCATGATGACCAGTCCACCGTAGATTCTACAAAAGAAATAGCAAGTAAATCTTGACTGCCTGAGATCCAAACATCCAATTATTTAGCGTCAGGGAAAGCCTCTCCTCTACCCAGCCTGACTTTATTTGAAAAATCTGAACAGGCCAAACAGGAAATGTGCTTTCATTTCCAGAGGCAGCCAAGAGCCGAGACTGAACCCCATTTTAATGAGCTTTCCCAATGAGGTGCCACCTGTTTTATCCAGATAATTGGATGATTGGCCACCCTTAAACGACCCCTGCTTGGCAAACAGTCTTTCTTTCTTTCTTTCTTTCTTTCTTTCTTTCTTTCTTTCTTTTTCTGTCTTTCTTCTGCTTCCAAGAATACACCTAACAAATGCTGCAATCACACTGTTATTAAAAGACCTCGACAGATGATGAGAAAACCAAAATCAGACAGCAGACAAACACTCGGCTTTTATGTGCAGAAATTAGTCTTGCCTGCTACTGTGAACCTTTCCAAACAGCTTAGCTGCAGAACTCAGATTTATTCTTATCATGGCATCAAACAGAAATCCATTCAGATAGGGAAAAAAAAATTAAATGCTTCACATCCAGAAAGTGGCTTCCGTGGTTTTGGCACAGTATATATGCTGGTGAGGCACCTTTACTTTTCTAATTCTAGAATAGCACTGTGGAGGTCTAAGTTGGACCACAGAAATGCTGCAGCTCACTGATGGCTTTAGCAATTATTTTACAGTTTCCTTTGTCTTTATGACTACAGTTGGTGTATTCAGACACTAGACTCTTCACTGAGGCAACTGGCACAATTTAATCCATTTCACAGTGAACAATTGGTCCACAGTCTATGATGACTTGATAATTTCATAATTTCACACTGCTGTTTTACATACAGCAGACACAGCCAGCTGATGCGCTGCCTGTGACTGTGAATGAAGCCAATTGCAACTTCCTGGCTCCTATCGAGAATAATTATTGACATTCAACTGAGAGATTTGATGTCACTTGCAGAAGCAAATGAGCTGAAAGGATAAGTTGCACAAGTATACCCAAACAAAATGGCTTTTTTTTTATGAAGACATTTTTAATGCAATAGATTCTACTCCGCATAAAAATGCAAAATCAATCAGCATTGAATGCTAATTCTTGCTTTCAAGTTTAAATATTTTCACAGCTTGAGCTTCGAGCTTAATAGGTTCTGCTAAATTTAATCAATTTTTTATTAATGTAGACAAAAAACAGCCATTACATATTTACTTTTCATTTACATATTATCACACGCTGTAATAACACAAGAGCTTCAGTGTACCAATGGAAAACATTCAGTTTTTTCCATCAAGCAACTGTGTAACTTTTGCAGTGGCAACAGTGGCCTCTGTGGCCTTAAGGGCTAATCGCAGGTTTGTGGTGCATTAAGTGATGCTGAACATTCAGGCAGGGATGGAGACTGGAGGACACCCTGTCAGATGCTCATGAAACAGAGCAAAATAATGATCCCAGAATAGGCAAGCAATGTTACTAATTATAATGACAGTTTAATGTCACATAAAGCTCTTTAAGTTGTTTTATTTTGTACGCTACCTGCTAACTTTTTCAAACATCACAGCTGTAATATTCAATTCCCACATCAAACCGTCACTTGAGACTTTACCAATATATGATAGAAGAAAGTGTTAGGACTCATATTCCTTGTTTTAACACTGGCTAACACCAGAACTCTGCTTTCATGTGGGGGTTCCTCAGGGGTCTCTTCTTGGCCCAGTTCTTTTTACACTTTACATGCTTTCCTTGGGTTCAGTTTAAAAAAAAAAAAAACACAGACACAACATCTCATTTCACCGTTATGCAGATGATTAACAGATTTACCTGCCGCCATAACATAATATCAGAACTCCTCTAAAGGTCTTACTGGACTGTTTAGAAGGGTTGGGAAGTAGCATAGTTCATATACATATCCCTACATTTTAACATAAATATCTCTTTACATTTACTTTATTTTTTGACATTTTAAGAATAGGGTTGTTACTGTAGATTTAACACATTTGAGTAATTGATTAATTTGTGTCACTGCACATGTTCCCAACACTGAATCTAAACAAAGGGAACAATAACACATTAATGACAATCCAGTTGGTGTATCAATCTACAAGACTGACATAAAATAAAATAAAATATATACAGAAAAAAAGAGACTAGAGCTAGTTTTTTATCTGCTTATTTCTCTGCTTGTTCAAACTGAGTATATTCATTATAATAAAGTTTATATTCCATTGTATTAATATGTTGTTTATATTATATTAATATGATGTGAGATTCAGAGTGTTTTGCACAAAAATGGCTGGTAGAAATGTCCTTCAAAGGGCTATGTCGTGGTTGGTTTTTTTTGTTTGTTTGTTTTAAACACTGAGTACATCTTAGAACTTGGACTTTTTCACTTTTATTTGAGTAACAAAGCTAAATTCATACTTCAGCTTTTACCAGAGTCTTTTTTAAACACAAAAATCTGTACTTCTACTTGAGTTAGGAATGTGTGTACTTTTGTCGCCTCTGCTGTCTGGGAGACATTTAAATGTGGATGCCTTCAAATTTTCCGAACTTAAATGAAAAGAAAAAGATAGTTGAATTGTTTGGAACTTCTGCCTCCCACGACCTTTATGGAATTATATGAAACCATTTGCAAGGAACCTGGGAGTGCTTCTGAGACTTTAATAAGGTTATCCTTCATTTCATCTCAGGTTGAGTATTGTAACAGTCGTTCTTCAGGTGTCAATCTGTCATTGCTTGGGCAACTCCAGCTGGTCAAAAACTCTGTGGCTTGGCTCTTAATTGGCGTGCAAAAGCGAGACAACTTATCACTCATATTGGCTTCCTTACCTTGGCTGCCGGTCAGTTTTACAACTCATGTTAAGATTTTATTTCATTTCATCTTCTTCTGCTTATCCAATTCAGGGTGGCAGAGGGTGGTGGAGCCTGTTCCAGCTGTCACTGGGCAAAAGACAGAGTACACCCTGGACAGGTCTGTCACAGAGCCATCACAAAGAGACAAATAACCCTTCACACCTACGGTCAATTTAAAATCGCCAATTAACCTAGCCCCCTTTGCATGTCTTTGGACTGTGGGAAGAAGCCGGAGCACCCAGAGAGGGCCCACACAAGCACAGGGAGAACATGCAAACTCCACACAGAAGGGCCCAGGCTAGCTGGCTGTTGGATTTGAACCCTCAGACCTTCTTGCTGTGAGGCAACAGTACTAACCACCTTGTCACCGTGCAGTAATTTTCTTTCCTTATTTTTTTAAGTCATTGCATATGTTGGGTCTGTCATCTTTTAACCCTACACACTCCTATGAGATCACTGAGGTCTGCCAAAGCAAATACTCTAATTAAAGTCCTGAGGTCCAGATTCAAACATAGAGGAGACTGTGCCTTTATAGCAGCTACTTCTATATCATGGAACAAACTCCCTCTTCACCTAAGGACCTCCCCAACATGAGATACTTTTAAAACTCATTTGTAAACCCATTTTTATTCTTTGTCATTTAAACCAGACTGAGTTCTCATTACTTTAGCTAGATTGTGTTATTCATGTTCTTTGTTCTAGCTCCTCTATTTATGTTGTTTAAATCCTGTAGCTGTTCAAGCCCCTGTCAGATCTTGATGATTTAAGAAGCGTATGCCGACGTATGAAAAAATCTGCAAATATGCAGGCCTATGTCAATTCAAATATTGGCAAGTTTTGTATAAGTTAAGAGCACATTGAAGTACGATGGTGTGAGGTTGCTGGAAAATTTTGAGCATGCACAAAATTTCCGACGTTTGCCAGATCATGGCTCATACATCCCGCATACGCAGACTATGTGTTGCAGGTACTTGATGCATATGACAATTCACGTTACTCATATGTCAAAATACATGGAGATAGTGTCTAGTGAACCCAAAATGTATTAATAACCTATGAGTAACATGTTTGTAACATATCTGTAACATATATCAAACTTACCTCCAAAGCATGTTGATGTTTATAGACGTATTTGGCGTGTTCCTGTCATACTGAACGTGTTTCTAACATGCAGCTACCGTATAATGGCATATGTGCTGCGTTTAAGGGAAGTGGTATAAATGGGCTTCAAGTTGTAAATGCCAGCAATACACTAGCATTTGCTGGTGTTACGTTCAATATATGTTAGCAATATATTATGTATGCATCCATTTAACATCATTGTTCCCATTAGCAGCTCCCGGATTAACCCACTGTGGCAACCTGTGTGACCTTTGGTGCCACCTACCAGTGAAAATGAATATTTCAGTTATTGAATATGCGTCTTCATCCCCCTTCCTTTGGGTGGTGGAGAACCTAGCTGTCAGGAAACAAACTGGTGTCTTCCACAACCATTTCCACAAGTACTTCCACTCCAGAGTTTCATGTGTGCAGATATAATTACTAAATAGAAATGCAAATAAACTGAATAAGATTTAGAAATTAGAAGCTAAGTTTTTAAATGGCAAAAGTAACACATCAAAGCCAGCGAGTAATGCTAGCTGTTCTGCCTTGTAATAGCATTTTATGGTAAATGCTACTTAGCAGAAACACAAAACATGAATGCTAGTATTCAAGTCTGTTTAACCATTCAGAGCGGCTGTATCAACATGGTGGTGCAACTTTGTAAATCCTGTGGAATGGAGCCTGCTAACATTGTATATGTAAATGTTTTTTCGTAAGGTAACAAAAACGCAGTGGTTATCCTAGACTGATTTTACACAGTAAAAAAGCATAAATATGTATATTAGACTCAATCTCTGACAAAATCTGACACGCCAGTCCTTTAAATGTGCTTATAAATTAACTTGACTACTAGTGGCTAAACCTCTGTTGAAATGGGCTGACTTTGATTATGATTTTAAAACTAGCTAGCTAACAACTTTAGTTCACCTTTTGGTCATATGGTATCATGTCCTTGTGCACCCCAATGTATTTTCAAAAGTAATCATCCAGCTACTTTGGCATTCAACTAGCTTCTTACCATCCAGTCTGGAACCTGTGTACACCACCTCCTAAGAGCATCAGAGCTTTTGTTTCTCAGAATTAAGCAAAAAAGAAAACACAGTCTGTTTTACTTCACGGGTAGGATGTATGTTACTATTTCCAACATAACAGAGAAGCCAAGAGCATGTGTATAATCTGGTTTGGGCAGAGATATCATTTCAGACAGATGTTGTCCAAAATAAACCAAATTACCATACCATACCTGTCCCAAATGGGATCGGCAAATATGCAAAATTGCTCCATCTCCTTTTCCACAGAAAAGCAAGCCTTGCACGGAACACAAAAATTAATGTGAGACACTCAATTTTGAGTTAGACAATGGCAATGCATATATTACGCCTAAAGGTGTTTGCGGTGACGACACAAGCGGGATCACTCGCTGTTGTGTTCCATTAAACGGTCCACAGTGTATGGTATAATGCATTTTGGAGTGTGGAGGAGGCTTCCAGTCCTTCTGGCCATACGGTAGGCTTGTTTGTGAACAGTAATTACAATGAACTCTAACATTTGTGTGTTTTTTTATATGAAAACAAGCAGATGTAGCACCTCTACGTACCCTATGGCGAAGTGGCATAAACACACGCTGTTAATATTTAATTGCTATTATAGATGCGTGCGTTTTTAGATACCGTACAAGATAAATGCATTTGAAAATACGCCGAATTGTCTTGATTTCTCTTTATGTATGAGTCTATAATGGCACAGTCTGCCCTGTCATGTGCAGGAGACCCTATAGAAGCCAGGTAAGGGGGCCAGGAGGCATCCCCGAGTCATCCTGAAGAAGTAGACCTAATCCTCCCAGACAGCGGGGAACGGCTGCTATCCTAGCCTGTCACAACCACTCTGGACCCTCACAGCTGAGGCCGTCACAATGAAAGCCAGTGCTCCGCAGAGAAGAACAGGACACGGGGAGAGGAGGAGGGACAAGGGGCATGAAGGAGAGGATTTAAATGCTTGGCTGTTCTTTTTATGCCACCCAGAGGACTCAGGTGGAGCAGGTGGATTTATGACACCACCTGAGAGGGTAGGAGGGTTGCAGTGGGCGTGAAGGATATTAATAGTTTTATTATTTTGTCTTTTATATATGATCCGCCTTCTGGTCATACGGTATGCTTATGTCCTTGTGTACTTCAGTGTACTTTCAGAAGTAATCAATGACAATCCAATGGCCTAACCATAGACTATTTATACTCAGTGATTTATGACAGTGCTTTCTGACTACCCTTATGATCCCCCTCTCTCTCACTTGCTTCCTTGTTCAGGCACTTCCAGTTCCCATCCATCAATCCATTAATGCCGTTTTCTTAACCTCTTATCAAATTAAGAGTCGCAATATGGCTGGAGCCTCAAAGCGCTTTTTACTACGGGCCTCATTCACTCACTCACTCACTCACACATTCACACAGCGCTTCATCCTACGTCTTTAAGGACATTTAACGATCAACACATTCACACTCCGATGGATGCATCAGGAGCAATTTGGGATTCAGCATCTTACCCAAGGATGCTTAGACATGTAGACTGGAGGGGCCAGGGATTGAACCTGGGTTATCTTTGTGGGATAACCCAGATCAGATCCAAGTGAACTTGAGAAAGAAGCTGATGCGCGGAAGAGGACTGATTTACTTTCATGATTACTGTACATTACTCACTTTACATAACTCTTGAGAGTGCTCATGAGACTCCAGAATCCAGATTTCTGGATCAGATCCACGTCTTTATGTGGACTCCGGCTCTGCTCACTACTTGGTATACCATGACGTCACTGAAGTAGCAGCTCTTCTGACTCAAGATCCATCACAATTCACAGGTTATTGTAACATGTAACCACTAAATTAAAGTGTTTGATAAAAAGCATGAAAATATGGCCACACGAGCATGCCATAGCATTGGTTGATGATAGAAAGCCCCAATCATGGCCCCAGCCACTACCCCCATGATCATGACCAATGAGATCATGATCATCACCATCTAACAGGATGCAAGTGGTTTGCAACATGTGTGGTAAAGCAATATTTCAAGCTACCACAGCTCAAAGCAGTAGGTTGCATGTTCTCATGCTTGTGTGGGTTTTCTCCGGGGGCTCCGGCTTCCTCTCACAGTCCAAATACATGAAAGGGGTCTAGGTTAATTGGCGTAGGTGTGAATGTGACTGTCAATGGTCGTCCGTCTCTCTGTGTTGGCTCTGCAACAGACTGGCGATCTGTCCAGGGTGTACCCTGCTCTTCGCCCCATGACAGCTGGGATAGGCTCTAGCACCCCCATGACCCTGAACTGGATAAGCGGAAAAAGATGAATGATTAAAAAAATGAATGAATGGAAAAGCACCTGTAAAATTTTGGGGGAATTATGAATGGACAGATGGACAGATAACAGACACCTCGCCATGGCATTAGCTCATCAGTAGTTCAGCTGAATTAGCTGAGAGGCAGGCACTAACGTGATATTTGTCTTTTATTTCAACATATTTTCCCCTGTGACATCTTTAATATTTGGGCCAGAGAGCTGAAATTAAAAAGCAATCTTATACTCCTCAGGTGGTTTATACCTAGTAGTGATGGGAATTTCAGTTCCTTTTAAAGAGCTGGATCTTTCAGCTCGGCTCCCAAACGGCTCTTCATGTTACCACTTATACATTTTATAGTTCTGTCAAATTTTGCAGTCTTTTGACTCACAATATGTGGGGGTACACATACATCACCTAAATTATTTGATACCTCAACAAAAATTACAGCTTCTAATATTGAATATCTGGAGTCAGTTGTTTGAATTGTGTTTACCACCTTAAGTATAAAACCAGCCAATGAATGCTCCGACTTGCTTGTTGAACAACTCTGCTACACAAGGCAGATAGAAACACCTGTAAAAAATTAAACAATTTAAAAAGGACTACTTTAAAAATATTTTCACTTTTTATTTAAACACACCCCTAACAAGAGGGTAGGCCTTTCTTTTATTAATAACAGTAAAAACAACAACTGACTCCAAACTTTGTAGAGAAAAAATACTGAAAAAAGAGACATTAAATAGAATAGAATAGAATAGAATAGAACTTTATTGATCTCACAGTGGAGAAATTCACTAGTTACAACCGGCTAAAGTAACACACAGTGAGGTGCAAGATCTCCTCTGGCGTTAACATCA
>VUQH01038088.1:0-29694 GCA_015106775.1 Etroplus canarensis | reverse complement strand
ATTGCAGGAAAAAGGCTTTAATTGCCACTCACAAAGGTACAAAAAGTCCAAGGAAAAATCCAAACAGGAAAACGTGCAGGAACAAAGCTCTCCACAGCTGGGAAAACACCCAAGAAACATAAAGGACGTGACAGAGAACTAAAGAGATGCAGAGTATAAATGCGCACAGACTAACGAGCAAACAAGAGGCAGGAGGGAGAGGAGCACAGGTGGCGACAATCAAGGGCAGGAAGTAAAATTCAACACAAAACACAAGACTAAACAGGTTTCAAAGTAAAACAGGAAATGGAACACACAACATGAACACAAACTTGAAAAAGGATAGGAAAACAAACAGGGAGACATATCCAAACTATATACAGAACTCAAAACCCTGACAGTACCAAGTAAAGTGGCCACTTTAGTGTAGCTTACACTTACACTAGATGTTTATCCAGTGGTAGAAAATGTCCTACTGGATCAGATCATATGTCACAAATATAGCAGTTATTTATAAAGATAAACTGAAGCTCTTGTAAATTTCTGTTAAAGTTTTAACTATACAGTAGAAAAGACTGTTGGTTTCAGGCTTTCCCCAAATACACAGTCATTCAGCTAAGAGTCACTACTTGAGTAGAAAATAAAGCATCTTATTGTAAAAGCAATTAAACACAAACCAACATTTTAACATTTCTCAAATATGAATCAATGAAAAACTAACCTTTATCTATTTTTGTTTGTTTTTTACTCACACAAATTGTCTCATACAGGGAGTCACTGACATATGCAGCTGCACACTTGCTCGAGCTTTATCACCCCAAAATCTGTGCCCACTCTGTGTTACTACACTACTGGTTTCCTCAAAGGCAAACACAGCAGGTAGCTTGAGATCTAATTAGCTAGTTAGTCTATGGTTGACTGAGTAAAGGCCTCATCCAAAATGAATATGAGATTTCAGTTCATGACATTTTGCTGTGATAAAGAGGAAACATTTGTGGCTGTGAACAGTAGGAGAGGGCATTTTGTTGATGAATGTCTGCCAAATAAAACAGTTTCTGATAAAATAGTGTCTGAGGATGTATTCATAAAAACAAACAGGCAGTGGAGTAGAATGACTGTAATCAAACAGATTTCATCAAACCACTTGAACTTATTTACTGGGGTCACTGTGCTTGTTTTCAAATCACTGGCCTGCTAATCTGTCTTGAAGGCAAAACAACTCAGAGTGAGATGTCAAAACATTCAGACACACAGCGTGAGATGAATATTTAAAGGGGGAATAGGTTTTTCACTGCCCCACAAGCAAAAACTGTGACTATAAATAACTGTGTGCGGCTGATATGGTTGTTCATCAATACGCATGACTGAAAGACATGTGACGAGTTTCCTAGCTGCACTGCACCATTCTCCTACCTTATATTTTTTTTTAAATTACACTTGCTTTCACCCACTATATTTGCATGCAATAATTCAAATTTTTGATTAATGCTAAATTGAAAATAAATTCAAGTAATAAATTATTTGATCAGCTGTTTTCTATGAGCACAGATTGACAGTATGACAGTAATGGGGAACAAAATGTTAATATAGAAATACCAGCACATCTCAAACACATAGACGCAAACTTTGATATATTCTATTTTCATTACAATGTGAAATGTTTCCAGCTTTTCTGTGTTCATTCAAACTGTATATCAACTGTATCTCAGTCTAGTTCAGTACACCCAATCACAATCGAGGGAAAAACAACGGATTAGACAGCTAAAGCTCATCAACGCCCTCCACAAGGAGGGCTAGTCACAGAAGGTCACTGCCAAAAAGGCTGACTGTTTGCAGACTGCTGTATTGAAGCATTTTTAGTTGACCAGAAGGGCCAAGTGTCAATGTCAAAAGAAAAGGTGCACAAGGAACAGGGATGACTGCAGCCTTGAGAGGATTGTCAAGAAAAGTCAATTCAAGAACTTGGGAGAGCTTCACAAGAAGTGGACTGAAGCTGGTGTAAGTGCATCAAGAGCCGCCAGGCACAGACTTCTTCAGGAAAGGAGCTACAGCTGTCATATTACTAATATACTAACAAACTGCTCCTGAACCAGAGACAAGGTTGAGTCTTAAATGTGTTAAAGAGAAAAAGAGCCAGACTATTACGCAGTGGTCCAAAGTCCTCTTTTTAGATGAAAGCAAATTTTGCATTTCATTTGGAATTCAAGGTCCTGGATAATGTGGAAAAAAAATTTCCACATTATCCTAATTTTTTGAGAGGCACTAGTGAATCGTATCACTTCCTCTTGCGTCTCATTATCAAAAATTGTGCCAGGTATGGACATTTGTTTAAATTTGACTCCTCTGACCCACTACTTCATGACTCCTCATGGTAGCACTTATCAAATAAATGAGGTCTACTGTATGTAAACTGTAAATAACCAGCTTATAATAAAGAAAGAATTATGCAGACTAAAATGGAAGACAACATGAGATAGAAAATCAGAGAGACTATTTATTGATTTGACATGGATAAAACTGAATCAATAAATATATAATTCCTTCCTTTTGCCTTTTAGGTGTATTTTCAGTTAGATTTGGCTTTATTTCAACATGGTAAACAATTCCATCCTGAACCAAAGTTACTGATTTTCTTGTTTAAAACTAGCTGTAGATAAGATTACAGCTGCAAACTGTAGCTATAAATACTTTTATTCAGATTTTCTTTACACAGTGGACTAAAATCTGTGTTTAATTACTCTTCTCCTTTATACTGGTCACTATTTTAATGTCTGAGTTAATAACTGGCAGTTTCTGTGGAAAGTTATTTGGTTGGGGCTGGTTACAATATGTAGAAAGATACATACAATGTAAGAAAATGTTAGTCTGTCAAGAGGCTTATATATCACCTCTGGTCCTTGATGAAACAACTAAAAGCTCTTTCTTTTAAAGGCAAAAAGTCCTCTTTGCAAATTATTTGAAAGATCATATCTACAGACATAATCTCCTGTTTTGTGCCTGAGCTATCTGCCTTCAAACGCAACATCAGTCAAGAAAAATTGTTGCCATAAATTTTACTTATTGCAATAAAATGGAAATAGAACCATATTCATCATATGTGTCTCTCTCCTTTTCTCTCTCTTAAGAATGTTTCCTGTGTGAGTTTAAGCAAGCATATCCATGATTAACTGGAATTTTGACTAAACAATCCTCCAAGTGCCTCTCTAACATTATGTTTAAATATGACAGAGTGTTAATACCCAGAGTTTTAAACATTCATGAGGGAAAAACAAAAGAAACTGGAGCCACAAAGTGTAAGAAGAACAGAGATATGACACTAATGAAGATGTATGCTGCCAATACAGATCACTGGGTGTACGTGAGTGTGTGTGTGTACTCTGGGAGAACAGACTTCATTGGGCTCTAAAGTGCCTACGAAATAGCTTGATAAATGCAAAAAGGAAAAAACATTACATTTGTCAGTTACAATCTATTCAGCTGGTAAAGTCTCTATTGCTCTATCATCCATGTCATGTCTGCAAATCTGTCTGCCATTACAACATCCTGCTAATTCATAAATTATCACCAGCAGACTTTTTGCCTTATCAGCTTGCAGAGCTTCTTTGACTTGAAAGTGTGTTTAAATGAAATATCTCAACTATTAAACTAAATATGAGCCCACATAGTTGTTTTTTTTTTTTTTTTTAAATTAGTAGTACAGCATATTTCTCTGCAAATTTCCTCACTTTTGTCCAGTCCCTGTTGCCTGTCACTAAAATCTGGGAACAAGAAAGCTCTTGTGACTTCTGACCTTTGTGTGAAGAACAGCCCGCAGCCAGCCTTGACTCTTTGTTTCTCAAAGTCAAAATGAAACAGAAATAATGTCAAACATGCTGACCCACATTTGAAAGAATATAAAGTCATTTAAAGTCAGGCATTAAAAAAGTTTAGGGCAAAAAAGTCTACTCTTGGTGCCACTTTGATTTATCACTAAAGATGACATCCTTTAACAGAAACTGTAAACTGAGCCTTAAGAAGTGCCACAAACCAGGATAGGTTTACAGTGAAGTGACTTCAGTGACTTCAATCAGCCACAGGTTCTACGACTGAGCAAAGCAGGAATCTGCATGTAAAATATCTGGGGTGCACCCAGAAACACCAGACTTTGTTGACACAAGAGCTCACTGATAGTTCCCTGCCTACAATCATGTTAGTTTGCATGATGCAGCTTTTTCAACTCTGTTACACTGCAAACCCTAACACCACATGAGCAAAAACTTAATCTAGAAAATGAATGTCACTTTAGAACTGTTTTCTTTGCTTTATGAACATCATAATAAAGCATTTTTTTTAACCAAAAAAAAGCTGTCTATTCTTGTATATTTTCTGACATTATTTTTCTAACTTTTCAATTAAAGTGACACTCACTGGCCAGTTTACTTGGTATACCTTGCTACTGCATGGTTGGACCTCCTTTTGCCTTCAGAACCACCTTAATTCTTTGTGGCATAGATTCAGCAAGATGCTTCAAACATTTCTCAGAGATTCTGACATGATAGCATCACACAGTTGCTGTACATTTTAAAGGAGCACATCTATGATGTGAATCTCCCATTCCACTACATCCCAAAGCTGTTTTATTAGACTGAGGGCTCATGACTGCGGAGGGCATTTGTGTACAGCGAATTCACTGTCATGCTCAAGAAACCAGTTTGAGATGCTTTCAGCCTTTCATCAGAAGATGGCTACACGGTGGTCATAAAGTCATTTAGGTTGTGTTATTTAAACAATGTTCAGTAGATGCTAAAGGGCCCAAAATGTGCTGAGAAATTATCCCCCACACCATTAAACCACCACCACAAGCCTGAACCATGGTTACAAGGCAGGATGGATCCATGCGTTCATATTTTTTATGACAAATTCTGACCCTACTGTTCAAATGTTGCAGCAGAAACTGAGACTCAGACTAGGCAACATTTTCCAGCCTTCTATTGCCTAATTTTTGTGAACCCATGCAAACTATAGCATCAGTTTTGTGTTCTTAGTTGATAGGAACGGCAAATGGTGTGATCTTCTGCTGTTGTAGCCAATCTGCTTCAAGGTTTAATGTGTTAGAGATGCCTTTCAGCATAGCTTGGTTGCAGCGAGTGGTTATTTGAGTTACTGTTGCCTTCCTGTCAGCTAGAAACAGGTTAGCCATTCTCCTCTGACCTCTGGCATCAGCAACTTATTTTCACCCAGAGAACTGACACTTATTGGATATTTTCTCTTTTTCAGACTATTCTATGTAGACCCTGGAGATGGCTGTAAATGAAAATCCCAGTAAATCAACAGTTTCTGAAATGGTCTGACCAGCCCCTCTTACACCAACAACCATGCCATGTTCAGAGTTACTCAAATCCCCTTTCTTCTCCATTCTGATGGTCAGTTTGAACTTCAGCAGGTTGCCTTGACCATGAATACATGCGTAAATGCATTGAATTGCTGCCATGTGATCGGCTGATATTTGTGTTAACTAGTAGTTGAACTGGTGAAGTGGCCAGTGAGTTTATGAGATTAGTGCAGAGATATAAGAAATGATCAACAATACAAATGTCTGCTTTCAATTAATCATTTTTTTCTGCTTGGAGTGTAAAGTAAGGAAAAGTAGGTCTGTAGTGCTGCAATCTCGCTTCAAAAAGAGAAAAACTGATGGAGCAGAAAAGTCAGTATACTCTGATCCATATTCATAATTCCATGTATCTTACCAAGACCTGTCTACAACTGTTGATTTACTTTGAAGGATCACTCATTTTCTCATTTTGTGTGTGTCAGTCTCTTTTGCACAATTATGTGCTTTAAGTGCTTTCCTGTGGCTGTGTGAGTCTGTCGGTGGAACCACCATAGAAACACACAGGTAAGGCATATGCCTGTACTGTGCATCACACACATGTTTCATATCATTAATTACACATTAAGTTTAATGGGTTGTTTTTAATTGCCTTTTAATTGGGAAGTAAAGCTGGCTGAGCATATCTGCTGTGTTTTATTACATTTAATTTCTGTTAGTGAGCCTCACTTAAAGAAAACCCAGACATATTTGTTTCATGCAACAGTTCATTCATTAGAAAGTCTAAAATTCAACCATGGTTCTCTGAATGAAGATCAGCATGCCATCGTATGGTCAATCTCTAAGAGGGTGAGTGGTCTGGAAAACAGTATAGCAAAATCACTGCCCTCACTCCTGTAATCAGAGCCAATAACGTTTTAATGGCTGACTGTTACACTGGTGGGCAAACAAGGTGGAAAGGGCTAGTGGACATAGAGCTTCATTAACAGGCTCTGACTGCATCTGCAAGTAGAAGGGTGGTTAATTTGTCATGCTGTCTCCTAAACATTTCATCCTTGAAAGGGCTGACCCATACAATGACTTGTTGACCTTAGGGGAGGAAGAGACAGTTGTGCTGGAGTAATGCTGTGGTCATGCTTGACACATTGGTCATTACTCATGAGAACTATAGCATCAACACAGCTAACACACTGCAACCTACTCCTTAATGGAAGGTGTCACAACTCCAAAAAAAAGAAATGAAAAAAAAGAAAAAACCTGCTTCAGTACTGGAATAAATGGGCTGCTGCTGAGGAAAGAACAGAAGAAGTTCAAAAGAGAAAACTTTTCTTCTTTTTTTCTGCAGAAAGGCTTATTATTATCAATTGTTTCAACAAGCTCCATCTGTGCCATCTGAGAATTTCTATACTCCTGCCCCCATTCACATAAACTGCCTGCAATGCCAAGAATATACCAGCTGCATCACATTCTCTCACACTCAAAGCAATACTTGTGTTTCCTTCAGAGGTATCATAGCATGTTTCAAAACTTTCCTGGGGTCTGTTTAATCAAGGAAATTCTGTAAAGCTACACACAACAGATGATAAGGGAAGCATGTCACACACAGGGAAGTGATAGAAAATCCGGCCAATTTTCAAAATAAAAGACTCAGTTACCTCTCAGTGTTATCTTTGAGTCAAAATTATTAACAGTTTTTGCTAATCCTTGTTTCATGTTTCTCCTCTTCT
This sequence comes from Etroplus canarensis, assembly GCA_015106775.1. NCBI lineage: Eukaryota > Metazoa > Chordata > Actinopteri > Cichliformes > Cichlidae > Etroplus > Etroplus canarensis. Next base: position 22,680 of record VUQH01038088.1, on the reverse strand, counting down.
GGTCCCCTAAACAATCTAGACTCACAGATACTATTAGCCCAGAGTGTAAATTATTTTCAGTAAAGGCTCTACAATTTTGTGATGCTTACTTTGTTCTTGTTTGTTTGTTCTTTTTTTTATTGAGTTACTTTCATTGGCATCAACATAGTGAGTCTTTCAAGTTCTGTTGTCGTTATTACTTACACTGCATTTTATAAGAGCCGAATTCACAACAAATTTTTTCTCATGGAAATGTTTTGCTGTTTCTGATGTTAGACAACATAACAATAATGCAATATGAATGTCAACGTGGTCTAGAAACTAAAAAACACTAACATTACTAACTTGAGCTAGGCTGCTCTGCACTGCTGAAATCCAGATTTTTGTAATAGCTACACTGTTGGACAAACTCTACATCCACATAAGTTAAAAAAACACATTTAAAAAATGTTTGCCTGTATTTATAGTAAAGTAAAGTAAAGTTATTGCTCATAGAGAAAGTTAGAAACCAGAGTGTCTCATTCTGATCTGTAGCCTAAGCCTCATTATATCGAATGAGCTTCTCTCTGCCACTTACAGACTTTGATTTAAAGCTATAGACATTGAAACAGACTGTTTCTGAGCTCCAAACTGGGAGTATAGAGGCATGGTTCAAAATATGATTTCTATGCTATTTTGAACTGAAAATTGAAATATACTGTACATTCTGGTGACATGTGAGACTAACATTAATATGTCTTAAAATGGTAAGTTATGGGACGTTTAAAGCACTAGGGCAAGAGTTGGTAAACAATTTTCGAGCATTTTTTTTCACCCAAAATATCAGTATGGAGCCACAAATCATATATAGACCTTATAATGAAGGTGACATAGCCAAGTATAAATTAGCCTACCAACATTACAAATATGTGTAAATATTTAAATTCATAACCACATGTGACTTCTTTTTAATAGCTATTTATGATTATTTGGTACATTTTCCTTACAATGATAACATGTTGTTGTTGGATTTACAGAGTAGCTATAAACTTATGCAGACCACTTTGTGCAAACTGAATGAAAGGAATTAGTAGTAGCCTATTTTGACCGTAAATAGAGCATATAGCAGCCTACAGCTTTAAAAGTGGTAAAAATGTGAAAATAGACCAGTTTTATATTGTCAAAATTTGTGTTAAATATATATGAAACTGTATGTTCTTTCATATATATATATATGACATAGCCCTATGTCTTTCACCTGATGCCCTATTGTCTTATGTATACTCATACACACACACACACACACACACACATATGTGTGTGTGTGTGTGTGTATGTGTGTGTGTGGAGAGAGAGAAAGACAGAGAGAAAGATTTTGAAAAATAGGAAATACCAAAATTCTCTATTCACCTTACCTTACACATCTGCATTCATAGCTCAGAGTAGCCATGCTCTTTACAGTGATTAAACTTTAAACACCCAAACAAAATGAGAAGGTCTAATCTGTAAAGTTATTAAGTCAATTATTCAGACGGCCAGTGAGTTAGCTCATTTACCTTTTTCCCAGTTTTAAGAATTTGCCTGTGCATTTAGAAACATGTTCAGTTACCCAGAAATGCAGCTTAAACACACAAGAACAACTGTTTTTTTTCCCAAAAAATCCTGATGACTCATCATAAATCAAAACACTGTTCTAGCCACAAAAAAGTAACAGCTGCGGCTGCAGTAACCTCAGAGCCTTTTCCTCAGAGCAGATCAATATCACTGTAATGAATTGTACTCAAGCACACACAGGTATTTTTCATTATTTCTGCTCTGTGTTGCCTTTTGAAGTGTAACAGAGTCTACTCGAGGGCTAATTTAGCTACCCTGATGGTAAGAAAAACCCAACACAATGCATTTAAAAGGCTGATCTCTTCTGATTTGAGCTTTAGCTTCAACAAGGTTAAAAGGAAAGAGTCAGAGAGGCTAAATTGTGTGTATGTGTGTGTGTGTGTGTGTGTGTGTGTGTCAGAGGAGGCTTGAGGGGATGTAGCAGCAGTTTCCTGCTTCTTTTCTTCACTCCCTGAGAAATCAATTCCAGATGCTGCAAAGCTTCTCTCTCCTCCTTTCTCTTTCGCTCTCATACAGTTTATATCTCCTTCCCTTCATCCCATCCATATTACTCTTTATCTCTCTTCTTCATTTGAAAGAAACAGCGCAACAAAATAATACGTTATATAGAACATTTATCCAGTTTCTTAGGTGGTGTTTACTAACTGAGCTGAAAAACAACTATACATGAAGAAGCAAGCTTATAGTGATCATGTGCATTGAACATGGCACCAGCCATATCCAGGCCTCAGAAAAAACTGCTTTTTCTTACAAATTGTAAGCAAGAAATGCAATAGACTTTGAAAAGTCCTGCTAGGCTTTCATAGTTTTTTGCCAGTGGTTTCATCACTATTTAGATTTCTTGTTATTGACAAGAAAATACAGAATGATCAAAGTCAGATTTGTTCAGATTTCAGTCATCTAAATAAAAGAAATGTTTGGTGGAAAAATCTGCCAGCTCAATCTATAGGAATGCATTTAGACTTCATCAAGACTTTACTTAAAAATGCAAAGTTTTAAAGACAAATACATGGTATGCTGGCAAAAAGACTTGTAAAAACCAACATGTGCAACTGAGACTGCAGGATCACAGCACATTAACAAAACTTTAGCTGTTAATTTATAAGCGGTCCAACTCATATTACATCATATTTTGAGATTTGTAAGCCATGATTGGGTAAATGTATGAATTTTAGATCACGGCCACATTTTTATCAAAACAATAAAAATGCTCTGATGTAAAAAAAAAACTTTATTTGTGTTGGGCCCTCTATGAAGTCACAGATTCATTTAGCTGATTCTCAGTTTTTAAAAAGCATACACCATTTGCAGATGGTTATTTGAAAACTAATCTTTCAAACGATTGCACTATTTGGTACATAGAGCATTAAAATACTTAGTCAAGATTATAATGATGAATATGAGTAATAAGCACTTAAGAAGTAAAAAAAATAATGAATATTAAAAGCACAGGGAAGCAGAGCCAACAATAAAACAAGCACTTAAATGAAGACATTAATATTAAATTACAAGTTACTATTAGATAACACAATAAAAGTAAGATTTAAGAACAACAGAACCTACACTAAACCTGAGCTGTCTCTTTAACTGGTTTTCTGTGTAATGATTTTTCAGCACATCTTCATCCCTAAGCAAGCTAACAAACTGTTCCCAAGCCAACTAAAAAACTGTAACTCTGGCTTAACAGGCACAAAACAGCTGACACGAGGACACACACATACACACAAACACAGCGGCATATTACCGGCCCACCAGGGAACTAAACTGCTTACAGGACACACCGGAGTCCTTAATGACCCAAGGTGTGTGTGTGTGTGTGTGTGTGTGTGTGTGTGTGTGTGTGTGTGTGTGTGTGTGTGTCGATCAATAAAGCAATAGCTGTAATAAGCTAGGCAGGCTATTGTGACAATATTGCAGCTGTCTCTGGAGAACAGATATGAGAAAGTGTTGTGTAATTTACCTCAACAGCAAAATTCAAAAGTGGTTCATTTCCTGGACACACACAGACAGAAAGAGAGAGAGAGAGAGAGAGAGAGAGAGAGAAAGAGAGAGAGCACATTGTTATTGTAGGCTAATAGGATAATGAATAGAAAACTAATCACAATGTTGCAATTCAAAATCTCTCCATCAGAATATAATTAAGTTGTGATAACAAAAAAAGTTTAAGCTATTGAGATAATGACAGTAAAACTTTAGATTATATGTAGATAACAGACCCTAAAACTACAAATACAAACAACTCCAATAAAAAGACCTGGTACCACTTCCTAATAAAGCATCTTTTTCATGAGTTGTAACCTCTGGCTTATAACTTGTAACAAAGCTGAGTTTCTCAGAGTAGAAAAGTCATGATAAAGCATCCACAGTTTTTTCATACTATAATAGAGCAGTGTAGAATGGCACAAATGAGTAATTTCCCTAAAATGTTAACTCAGTTCTATCATAGTAGACTGACATATCCAACACTGACATGTATACATGGACAACAGCAATCAGTGTATTCAGGTGGTTCCTTCAGTCCCACAGCACCTAACCATGCAGACTGACATCACAAAAATTTGTGAAAGAATGGGTCATTCTAAAGAGCTCATTGAATTCAAGCAAGGTAGTGTAATAGGATGCCACTGTTGCAACAAGTCAGTTGATGTGAATAATTTCCCACTGGGATTAATAAAGTATTCTGATTCTGATTCTAATTTCTTCCCTTATAGATATTCCATGATCAACTGTAAGTGGTATTATTGCAAAGTGGAAGCGTTAAAGAACCACAGCAGCTCAGCCATGAAATGGCAGGCCGAGTGCTGAAGCTCATAGTGCACAAAAATAACCAATGCTCTGCTAACTCAATAACTGCAGCATTCTAAACCTCCTCTGGCATTAACATAAGCACAAAAACTGTGTGCTAGGATCGTCAAGGTGTGGGTTTCCATGGACAAGCAGTTGCATGCAAGCCTTACATCATCAAGTACAATGCCAAGCGTCAGATGGAGTGATGTAAAGAATGTCGCCACTGTACTCTAGAGCTGTGGAAATGTGTTCTGTGTATTGATAATTCATGTTTCTCTGTCTGGCAGTCTGATGGATGAGTCCAAGTTTGGCCACTTACTAGAGAAAGTTATCTGCCTGTCTGAATTGTAGCAAGTAAAAAATTTGCTTCAGCTTGCCAAGACATTTTGGACAATTCTGAGCTTCCAACCTTATGGAAATATTTTAGGGAGGAAGGCCCTTTTCTGCTCCGGCACAGCTGTGCTCCAGTGCACAAAGTAAGGTCCATAAAGGCATGATCTGATGAGTTTAGCGGAAGAACTTGACTGGCCTGCACAGAGCCCTGAACTCAACACCTCTACGATGAACTGGAATGGGGATAGTGAGCCACAGACAAACTCCATAATATTGTTGAAAGCTTCCCAGAAGAGTGAAAGCTGTTATACAGTAGCTGCTGAGGGGGGGTAACTCCATATTTATGCCTAAGAAATTAGAATGGGATGTCATGAAAGTTCCTATAGGTGTAATGTGTGTAATGTATATAGGTAATGTCAAACAAAATGCCTACTTATGGATTATAATAATGGATTACAAGCCTAACTATCTATCTATCTATCTATCTATCTATCTATCTATCTATCTATCTATTATAACATGTCTTGCAAAGTCCTCTGTTTGCTATTGTTGTCTCCTCTGTGGTTATGATTTCATTGCACACTGAGCAGAAATATAAACTTGTTTATTTAGGTTCAAGAGCTTCTTTGTAAAGTTAAGTTCTCAAACATCCTTAGCAGCATGACATCAGAAGACAGGGTGAGACCACACATGGATGTTCCAACTACTGAATGCAGCTAATTGTTTTCCATTTAATTTAATGTTTCTGGACAGCTGTTTAGCCTACAGCCTCTAATCAGATCTACTCTTTTTTTTATCAGGCACAGTTATCTCCCCTCTTCACTGATAATTATTAACCCGGTAAGTATTAGCCTGCAGACATCATGGCTCCAAAAGTTTAGACAGAATGAATGGAAGAAAAAAAAAACATACAATAATGTTTTATTTTGTTTTATTTTGTTTTGGTGTGACTTAAAAAGAAGGAAAGCAGACATCTATATATTTATTTATTACACGAAATACCTTAATAGTCTTGGCATGCAAAAACTACGTTATGCAAAGGTTTAGACGTGTTATTAAATCATTTGTATAAGACAAGTGAAAGTAAAGCTCATTAACCAATATGTAAGCACTTTGAGAGTGTTACTTTCTACAGTTTAAACATAAACACACACTCTTTATGAGTTTGTATCCAACTATGTTGAGGCTTATTTTCAATAAGTGCTTACATACAAATATTTCACTGAATATATGAAAAATCATAAATACATCAAATGATTTTCAGGGTAAGTCCTTAGGTCTTGAAATTATGTATATACACAAAAACCTTGCATATGTTGTTTTCCAAAAATAAAATGATATATGCATAGGAAGAATGTGTAGACCTCAGGCATACTTCAGAAAATACGTGCATGGATTTTTTTTTTTAGCCAAGTCAAATCTTTAAAAGTAAGGTAGATAGAAAAAATGAGAGAGACATAACAGCCAATTTAACAGACATTTATCATAATTTTCATCGTCATCATCTGTTTGCATCTTTCACCCATGAAATACAGTTAATCTCTACCAGGTTAGGGGCAATGCCATCTGTGGGATAACCCAGATCAGATCCAGGTAAACTCAAGGAACAAACAGATGGGCTGAAGAGCACTACTATGTATAAGAAGTGCTATTTGTTGCAAACATATAAAACTTTGCCAATTTAAACATATTTTTCCCCCTTAACATCATTTATATTTGGCCCAGAGAGCTTAAATAGCAACCTACTACTCCTCTAGGTATATATACCTACCAAGTTTGGTGAAGCTTCTCAAAAAGTGTATTTAGTCATCGTGATAATGTCACAAATGTCTACAGCAGCTGTGGTGCCAACATGACCAGGTCAAAATCATAATATCTCCCACCTTTCATCTGGGTGATATAATAAGTACAATTTATTTTGCACAAACGTCATTGCAATATTTAGTATGTACTGAATTTGATTGGAATATTGTCATTATTATTATTACTATTATTGTTGTTATTGTTATTATTATGGGTGATATAAATAGCTTTGGAAATGCATAATGATTTGTTTTCCTATGTAAACTGTAAACAGTGTTGATAGCCTCTGTTACTTTTTTCCTTCGTGGTTTTTTCTGTGTGGAGTTTGCATGTTCTCCCTGGAGTACCTAAATTCTCTCCAAGTATTCCAGATTCCTCCCACAGTTAGGTTAACTGGTGATTCTAAATTGGCCATAGGTGTGAATGTGAGCATCAATGACTCTCTCGCTCTGTGTTGGCCCTGCGATAGACTGATGACCTTTCCAGTGTGTACCCCCACACACACAACCTTGAAGGAAAGAAATAGATATTTTTTCCTCTGACTGTGATTTGAGAACTGAAACCACCATACATACATTTCCATTTCCCCACTTCTACACTGAGTGTCATAGTTCACAGTTCAATCATTTGCAAATGATGAAATAAGGGAGCAGCTACATAGATTCATGGCTAAAGATGGAAGCAGAAAAAAGGCCCAAGATAAAAGATGACCATGTGCATGTGGGGCTTTATAAATCTGAAAAAATAATGCTTATACACTTTTCTGCCTTTGTACGTGTCTGCAATTTTAGCCAGAAATCTGCACTACCTTTCGCTGATCCAAGAACTCACCCTGCATATGAAGATGAAAGTATTTGCAAGAGTCTGTCTGAGGCCACTCATGGAGAAAAACCACATGTGAAACACCTGCAACTGATATTGTAGTCTTTGCTCACATCAGAAATAACAAACATGTTTTCCATTTTTTAGGAGGAGTGATGGTTGGCGGGAGGAGATAGAAACCAAGTAGGAAATAATGATGGGGTGTTAAAAGAGAGAATGAAGGAGAGAGAATGATAGAGATGGTGGCCCGTATTCAGGAGAAACAGGTGTGTATACTGACACCTGTAAGAAAGAATATGAAAGTATACAAAGTATATACAAAATATACACATATATTCACTTAAATTAATATGGGTACATGTGAATAACATACAGAAATCCTCACAGAGACTGTTCCCTGGACAGGAGATATGAATGATGTAAGGATTTGAAATTACAGCTCAGGGTATCTGATGGTTTGTCCACGCTCTCCTCTTCTCTCCTCTCCTCTATCTTCTCATCTCCTGGCCTCTGTTTATTGTTGTGTTTATCCTCAGGCTAATCTTAGTCATGGCTGTCTGTGTGCGTGTGAAGGCAAATCATCTGAGAGTGGTATGGTGGTTTATTAAAGGAAAGCCATTAGCCGTCTGCTTGACTCCATGCTCCCTCTCTCTCTCTCTGTTTCATACACAAACACACAACACCATACACACATATACATGATGCCATTCCAACTGGCCTATTGTTACTCCCCTCTGCTTTTATAACTCATAGAATATACATGATGATACCATTTAGAGAAGAGAAGAGAAGAGAAGAGAAGAGAAGAGAAGAGAAGAGAAGAGAAGAGAAGAGAAGAGAAGAGAAGAGAAGAGAAATCCTCCTTTGATGACTCAGTGTGTGATTAGCTCATTTCCGTGTGTGTGTGTGTGTGTGTGTGTGTGTGTGTGTTTGACAAAGGCTGAGAGCTACAGGGTTTAAAACTGCTTGTGAGCCTGTGCATAAATGTGTATTTACGAAACATGTTAACATGCACATTCATTCACTTGCATTTATACAAATGCACCCACTTTTTCTCCTCTAAACTGAGAGCTGAGGTAAAGGTATGCTTTCTGTGTTTTTGTTTGTCTGTGTGCAAGATTATAATACTTTCTTGTGGTAAACTGAATCAAAATTTTAAATTCATTTTGATAATTATGGACTCTGCATCCTCCAGTCATAAAAGAAGAAGGACAAAATGAGCATTTGTGATGGTATAGATGTGCATTAGAGCACATACAGTAACATAGGTAGCTTGCAAATGTATGAGGGCTCAAAGGATTTACAAAGATGCTGTCATGTAGTGATGTTTCCAGACAAAGACTTGCTTATTTCAGCAAGACAACACCAAACCAACTTTTGCATATACATCGTTTATAAGGGGATCTGGGTGCTGATATGGCCTGCCTGCAGTCCAAACCTGTCACCCACTGAAAACATTTGGTGCTTTATGAAATGATAACTATGACAAAGAAAGCCCAGAAGTGTTGATAGCTGAAATCAGAGCAAGCAATGAGCAAACATTACATGTTTTAAAACTACGGCAACTGGTCTCCTCAGAGTATTGTTTGAAGAAAAGTGGTGATGCAACACAGTCGCAAACAAGCCCCTGCCTGAACTTTTTAAAATGTGTTGCTGGCATCAAACTTAAAAAGAACACATATATTTTTAGAGAACAATAAAATATATGACGTATGAGTTGTGGTCTTTGCATTTCCAATTAAAAATGATATTACTTAAATGATTACATTCTGTATATGTTTGCATTTACAAGAACATCATAACTTCTTAAAATTAAATTGTTTTAAACTTAAACTCAACAGTCCTAGCCTGTCCTACTGTCACACTTGCCATGCCAATAATCAATCCACTAAAATGAGAAAATTGAGATATGAGCTCATCATGGAGCTAGAGAAAGCCTGGAAATATGCAATCACATCTCCACAAGTTGGCATGCTCAGTGATAAAGCATTTATTTTCATAAAAAATCATTTTGTTTTTCAATTAAAACACCAAATTGTTGTGTAGCACCTTTGTCTGCCACAAAAACTAACCTTACTAGCTCTATAATGTGTGCAATAACACTGCACAAGTACTGGAAACTTTCGACTGTTCTAACCACCGGCAGTTTTTATCAACTTAATGGGATTTTAGTTTAATGTACAGGATTTTTCCAATACTTGTATGTGGAAAAAATTTGTTCACAGATGGCAATAGCATATCTAGTCTGCCCTCAAGTATCAATGACTTTTATCCTGTACTTTATCCTGTACATATCCTATTTCCTCCTGGAGCATGAAAAACATCGTAAGCAACACTATATGTACAAAATTATTGGGGCACACCACTTAATCACTGAATTCAGATGTTTCATTCAGCCCCAATGACACAGGTGTCAAGCACCTTGTCAGCAGTCTGCCATTGCAAACATTTCTGAAAGAATGGATCATTCTAAAGAGCTCACTGAATTTGAGCATGGAAGTATAATTGGATATCACCACTGCAACAAGTCAGTTGGAGAAATTATTACAAAGCGGAATTGTCTGGGAAACACAGTAACTCAATTACAAAGTGGCAAACCACGTAAAGTTACAGAGCAGCGTCACTGAGGGATGAGACACATAGTGTATAAAAGTTGCCAACACTCTGTGCCTGACATGACCAAGCACAAATCTGTGGAAGACCCTTTTCTGCTCCAGCATGATGTGTTCCAGCACTGTGCCCCAGTGCATAAAGCAAAGTCCATAACGGTATGATTGGGTAAGTTTTGTGTGGAAGAACTTGATTGGCCCCCATAGTGCTCTGACCTCAACCCCATCCAACACTGATAGGATGAACCACAATGGAGATTGTAAGCTGGGGCCTCTCATCCAACATCAGTGTCTGACCTCACAAATGCTCTACTGGATGAATGGGCAAAAATTTGTACAGACACACTCCAAAATCTTATAGAAAGCCTTCCCAGAAGAGTGGAAGCTGTTACATCTACAAAAGGAGAACCAACTCAATATTAATTCCAATGGATTTAGAATGGGATGCCATACAAGCTTCTGTAGGTGTAATGTGTAGGTGATCCAATATTTTTATCCACATAGTGTACACTTTATCATAAACACTGTTGAAGAGAACTTGCTCACCTCACCTTTGTCAGAACAGGTATGATCATACTCCCAGCACAGGCAGAAATATTGGTTCATATGGTCAAAAACAATTTCCAAAGAAAGAAAACACTGATGTTTACATTATATATTTAGTAAATGAAATTAACTACTATTTCAGTTCAGTACCAAAAATTTAAACAAGGCATAAGGGATTTTTATTCCCCAAGAATCACTCTCAACCATCTAAGAGCCATGGCACTTTGCCATCCTTATTTGTCTCCTCAAAAACAAATTTTTTCCAGCACCGGGAATGCCTTCAAAAAGAGCAATGGGGTTAACACCTGCCGCTTCGACTTGTTATTCTTTTGTTTACCGCTCACCTCTCTGACAAAGAAACCAAACATAGTTTTTTGCGACTGCTGTTAACATGCTGACACTGTGCCTTCAGCATGAACTAACGATCATGTTTTTCTCACTCTGAATCTGCAGTAGTGTAGTGCACTACATCCAGCAACTAATCATTTAGTTAGAACTTTAAGCTCATGTCTTTGACTTGCTTTGCATGCACATGCTCTTTTGCCACCTGTCTGTTAGTAGCACAGAGGAGCTGAAAGACTGACTGACAGCAGAAACGGTTTTAGATCAACTGTGAAATGATTAGCAATGATTTAATGTGTAGATTCACTGATTTTACTGAGTTGTCTGTCCTAAGTGATGGGACTGAGAGCCTAATCAATCATATCACAGCTGTCTGCGGAGATTAGGCATTATGGATCTCTTAATATTTTAAAATTGAAAATTGAATAAATGAACAAAATTTATTTTAAAAATAAACAAATAAAACATAATAAAGCTTTCAATTCAATGATAAACATCATGGGACTTGTCTTCATTACCATTCCCAATAAAAATCTTCCCAACATTACTCACACAGAAAAGATGTTCATACCGGAGTTACTGCTTTAATAAAACTTTATTCATGTTACATTCAGTAACTGCAAGTAACTTCCGCTAATATTAAGTTAAACTTACTATAAGGTCAGTCAATGACCCATACACCCGCTACAGCTAACTTTATGTGGTGTATTAATTCATGGGGTAACCCAGCACTGTTATCCATATTCAAAACAATAATGCTAATGAAAATTATATGCACATGTTGAAAGATGCTGTAATGTTATGAAGTTTTCATGTCAGAAGCATGTAAAGCCATGATGTTTTTCTGAATTCAGCCAAGTAAAGAAAATGTTATTATACTATATGTAATAGTTTGGTTGCTGGTGGGAATAAATAAGAATATGAATATGAAATAAATATAAATAAATAATTAGAATATATATGAAAAATAGATGTAGTCTCCAGGTCTAAGTAGTGAAGCCAGTGTGATGTTTTTGATGACCAGTAAGAATGACTCTTCTGGTTGCAGAAAAACTGGTTTTGTGGAAGTCTATGGAAAATGACCCTCAGCTCCCTTTTTCTGTAAGTTTATTAAACACTTTCCTGATTACTTCATGGGCTTAATAGCTAGTGTTTAGCATCAGAAAAGATGATGAAGCTGAGTATGCTCATTGGTTAACAACTTGCCAGTCACAAGTCATGTCACATTCACTGTCATAGTACCAAGATCACCAGCTTGAGGATTAGCAACAAAACTTCTCTGCTTCCTGGCTACATCCATCTTTTATATACAGTCTTGAATAAGTCAGGGCATTTGGGACAAGTAAACAAATTAGAAACATTGCAATGTTAAAATTATATATATTATACCCTTTAATTTGTTTTGTGTGACAGGTGAGTGACAGAAAAGACATTTTAAAAATGCTCTCTCCGTTCAGTGTTTCAGTCCTAAGAAACTGTTGTTTTATTGTTGGGTCAACTAGTATCTGGTAACTGATATGTGTATAGCACTATCCCAATTAGGTACGTTGTTGTAACAATATCTAATAATATCTGCTTGATTGCATCATGCTATCAGTTTTTTCTTTCTTTGTAGTTTAGGAAGCTCAGATTTATGTATTACACAAAGTCACAAAGAGGAGCAAATGTGTATGGTGGATCTTGAATATATGGGACTCTGAGGATTGATGTACAACACAGTCAATGGCAAGTCATTAAACAGTCACAACCTTTAATGTATTATTATTATTTCCTTCAAATTAATTTTTACAGTTTTTTGGGGTTCCTGAACACAACTTTTTATTATTCCACTCCTAAATATACTGATTTGTGTTCATGAGCATTAACTTTTCCACCTTTAAAAGACAAAAAAAGTACATTGGGAGGTTGTAGGTTGAGCAAATCTCTTAACCATAATTATAATAAAAATCAAAGATTATCAGTAATTGTCATAGTCCAACTCAAGAGCCATAACAATAATGGGAGAGACAGTTTTACCAAAAGTAACCAGTCTATTAACATAAAGAAACAAAACCATAAACAACCTTATGAGGTGTGCTGATCAATAGTATCAGTGTGTCAGCAGTTGGATAAATGTTGAATGATAGGTGTTGTAGGCCAAGCCGAAGCCAGTCAAACAAGAAGCGTAGTGCTGGGTGAACAGAGGGAGCCACCAGCAAAGACTGAGACAGCTAGCTCTTAAATGCTCCAAGGAGACTGACAAGGTACTCCCAGTTGCATTGATTAACACCACCTACCAGGAACCTGCAAGTCAATGCAGAAAGATAGACAGCAAACACACAGCAAGCGCAGCCAAGGCAGAGGGCCATCACATAATAAGAATAATCATAATCATAATCACACCAGACCCACGTTTGAGTCATACACATCACAGGTTTTCACATATTTTTATCATTTTATTATGTTAATAATTAAAAATATGCCACCTAGTTAAGTTTGGGCATCAAAAAGAGCTAAATTAAGTTTAGGCGCTAAAAGGACTTGGCTGGATTCAGAAAAACATCATGGCTTTACATGCTTCTGAAATGAAAAAACATGACAATTTGTGATCATGAACATAAAAGGATGAATTGCTTTTTTATGACTATTTCATGAACTTCCATGAGACTAGGCTAGGAGGTAAGGGTTTGCATCTAGAGTCACATCTGTGAAATGTTCAAGCGACAATAAGTAGATTCAGGCTGATAAAAGATTACATGTTTATAAACAAGTCACTGCTGACTGCAGATATTGTGTGTCAAGATCTGAAATTTGCGATGAAGTCAAAGTTTCTGGAGCATTTTCATCTATTTCCAAGGTCCACGAAGAAAAGCATGAAGTCTGATGAAGTTTTAAGGGTCAAATTAAGGTGTCATTCAGTTTTCTGATGGGCACTCCCCATTTCCACAGACAATGACTGGCTTTAATCTGCATCCTTGCTGGTGCTGTATTGGTGGATATGTATGCTGGACGTATATAAAATAACAGGTCAGTGATGTTTTATGATTAATAGCAAAATGGTCAGTAAAATGTTCGGTCACTAAACATAACATGTTCCTTATTATGTTCGGGATAAATATAATCAGGTCAGCCTTATGCTTTAAACATATCCGCTCTTGTACATACACATAACGTATTGGTGAAAGTAATTAATCACTGGACATTAGATTAATTACTCTGTTGTACTTCTTGTGGCTTAAATTTCTTTCTTGGTGACTGTGCTTCCTCCAGACATGAGGAAAAATGTTTATCAGCTTGTCAGTATTAAGAATCCAGTTGTTACTTCAATAATTTATTGCTACAATGTACTCGCTGTAATTCTTGTTAATAGTTCTCTGCTGTTTCCTGATTTGTAATCTCTACAACTGAATGCCAAATACTGTTCTCAGACTTTAACAGTTACCCTCAATAAAGCTTTAAAGGCTACTGCCGTCAATCTTTATTGGAAGTGTGTAACTTGCTGTATAGCTGCTTGCCTATATTTATGATGAGGACAGAAAAAGTAAACTTGAAATATGTCTGTGATATCCTTGACAAACATATTGAGGGATAAACACTCCTCTATTGAAAATGTGGGTTTATTTCTGTGAGCATTTTAGGTTTTCTCTGAGCAGAGCTGTGTGCTGCTGTAATGTTGGAAGTCTTGATCACCCTAGATGCACACACACACACTCTCTCTGTGGTGTGTGTTCGGTGTAGAGCACAGGAGACTGTTGCTGTTAAAAAATGCACATCCTGCTCTGTTGCACAAGCTGCTGCCACTGCTGCATGGCAGACAAAGTGGGTCAGTACACACACGCACGTGCGCACGCGCGCGCGCGCGCACACACACGCACACCCACCCACACACACACGATTACATACACTTACAGGCTCACACACACGTAAGCAAATACACACACAGATCTGGGGACATTTACTCTCTTGCGCTCATCTGTTCTCTCTTAATAAGTCTCCCTCTCTTTCTTCGCTTATGAACACACACACGTAAATGTGAACACTGAGCAACGCCCCAATGAGAACGTTTCTTATGCGTCTGGCAATATTTGCTGTGGTCCAGCTGTTCCAGCAGTGAGACCCCAATGATGAAAAGTGTATGAGGAGCAGATTCCACATAATACTGCAAAGAAACAATAACAGCTGTAAAAAGGAAAGGAAAGGAAATGAAATGAAAGGAAAGGAAAGGAAAGGAAAGGAAAGGAAAGGAAAGATGATATACAGTAAGGTTGCTAAATGATGCACTACTTGGTTTGGGTAAAATTTGCCCATTTACAAATTTGCCCTGCATGTTGAAAAATGAGCACCCTTACGTGACAAGTTGGAAGTGAAACCAGGTTCTATAGGGGAAGGTACATTGTGGAAGAGGTAAGTTAAGGAAAACAAAGTAGGACAGGAAAACAGAGAGGAGAAAAGCAAAGGAGAAGACAACAAAACAAAACAAAAGTTGAGAAGAATTTAAAAGTGTGTACAAAGGCAAATACAGATTTTTTCCCAATTGCGGCTCTTGATTAACTTGCCATTGTGTAACAGAAAAGGCTGGTGGCAGTTTCAGCGCTGTGTGTCCAGCTTCTAATTAGATTACAAAGATATCTTCTAAAGCTTTAGCACCCTAAGAGTGTTTACTGGACCATTAAAAACTAGGGTTGCATCATCTCAGAAGAACTAAACACACACACACACAACTATACGGTGTTCAAAGAGTGTGTTACCAGAAAAGTCACTGTAAGTCTCTGGGGTCCAGGAGGAGAAAACAGAATATACCAGACCCCATCCTGAAAGACATAACTAGGCGATGTAGAGGCAGGTGTGATGACACCACACACACAGCACACATGGTGTCACACACCCGCAAAGGCACTTGTAAATAAACGCAAGGCACATGAGATCTGCCAGATACAGAACACACTGCATCCTACACACACAAATACACACAAGAACAGCATAAAAGCCAGAGGTCCCCTGTCCTTCCAGAGCCACCTGTCAACAGACACAAAAACAATCTGGTTTCATATCTATCACTAAGTGAATGCACACTGGTGTTTCTTTTCTGCTGCAGACCACACAAACAAAACAAGACAAACACACAAACAGATACAAATTTAGCTAATAACCATTTTGTAGCATCATTTAGGTCTGAATCGTAAAATCCCACTAAAACCTTCAGTAATGAAAAGCTGTGATTCTCTATTTAGACCGGGAGAAAGTTTCAATTGAAAACAACACTGATGAAACTCTTTGAAACTCCCTGATGTTTTATATTGCATGTATTTAGTGAGTGTCATAAAGCATCTTCCCATTGATTCCAATAGTAATGAGAAATCCTCAGCCTCGTAGGAGGCTGAGCAGCCACATACAGTAAGTTGCAGACACTACAGCCTAATACATTTATTTATTATGGTTTCAGTGTCAGAATTTTTAAAATCAGGTTATGCATGTTCATCTAAATAATGCAGTGAATGTGTCTTGGTCTTGGAAGAAAAGTTTCATCAAATGCCAAAATGCTTCTTCATGTGGTATCTTTGTGTCCCTGAATGTAAAAATAATTAATTTTTGTCACCATCCCAAATTTGTTCTCTACTTTAAAAATTATTTTTTAAATGTCCTGTATTTAGGGGCTCTATTTAAAAAATACTGTTACTCTATAATATAATTATAGATTTTGGGTGCCAGCCAGCTTCTTTGAGCAGGATCTAACTAACTAAGCAAATGCCTAAAAGCCAAATGAAGTCATCTTGTTAAATTCAGTCAACGACACTTAAATCGATGACCTGACCATTTACTGTGGAGCAGACATAAAAACTGCACCGCTGGTGAAGTGCCTGAAGAGCAACCGTGAGGAACAAATGCAGACTGTAAAGAAAAGATCCACATATCGTTCATGCCAGAAAAGCAAAGTCAACATGAAGTGCCTTAAAACTGCAATCTTTCTAATGGTCAACAGTGGGTGACTCCTCTTGTTGCATAAAGAAAGTCAGATAAAATAAATTATGTTGAATAAAGCATAATATTCACTTTGCAAATTACAGATGTTGAACAATCACAGGCCACGTCATTAGATACACCTTGCTAGTACTGGGCAGGACAAATGTTTAGCTTCAGAACTGCCTAATTCTTCACTGCACAAAATCATTTCTCAGATCTTTTGGTCCTTACTGACATGACAATATCACCCAGTTGCTGTAGATTTGTGAGCTGCACATCAATGGTGCAAATTTTCTATTCTATCACATCCCAATGCTGCTCTATTGGATTAACATCTGGTAAATATGGAGGCCATTTTGGTACAGTGAACTCACGGTCATGTTCAAGAAACCATTTTGAGATGGTTTGAGCTTTGTGACATGCCAGAAGCAGCCATCAGAATTATGGGTACATTGTGGTAATAAAGGGTTGTATATGTTCAGGACACCGTTACACCAAGTCACCAACCTGAAATGTTGATACAAGGCATAATGCTTTCATCAGCAGCATGCTATATCAAATTCTTACCCTACCATCAGAATGTTGCAGTAGAAATTGAGACTCATGAGACCAGACAGCATTTTTCCAATCTTCTACTGTCCAATATTTGGTAAGCCCATGTACACTGCAGCCTTGTTTTCCCATTCTTACCTGGTAGGAGTGGCACCTGGTGTGGTCTTCTGTTGCCTCACCATTCTGGTGCTTGGTTTGAACTTTAGAAGGTTGTCATGCCTAAATACACTGAATTGTTGCCATATGATTGGCTTATTAGATATTTGTGTTGATGAGCAGCAACAGGTATATCAGATGAAGTGGCCAGTGAGTATAGATGACAAAACAGGGTATGCTTCAGTGTAGGCCTACCCTATGACTGATAACTTACCACCATGTGCATATGTTTCTCAGTCAGATCTCTGCTCCAGCATGTGATTTCTAGTTAAAACAAAAAACAAACAAACAAAAAAACAAAAAACAAGATGAAACCAAAATGCAGAGGGCTTCTAAACAGGACTTCACAATTCAGTGGGTCTATGGGGAAAAATGTCCTGCACCTTAGCATAGCTGCATTATCTTGCAGCCCGCTTTCTTGCAAATGTCAGTTTGGTCTGTTGAGATGCCATTGCGGTTCTTACTTTTCAATACCACTAACCACATGCTGTCTGCTTGTTGCCTGTGCAGTACAGAGGTACAGTACAAGATCATTACTTTACAGTTCCTATAATACAGCTCAGACTGCAGCCTGCTGTCTAAATAGAAGTGAGGAACTGAGGTCATTATTTTTGACAGTACACTGCTTTAAGAAGAAACAAAGTTATAAAACCACCATACCAATACCAATTCTGTGAATGGACATACAATCATGAACCCATCCATCCATCCATCCATCCATCCATCCATTTTTTTAACCACTTATCCAACTCATGGTTGTGGGGGGATGGAGCCAGAATGCCAGTCTATTGCAGGGCTACAACTATAAAAACTGAAAAATTAAAACAAACATGTATTAAAACATTTTTGTCAGACAAATTTCCTCCATATTAAGATTTGCCAAAAATTTGCAAATCTGATTTATTTTATCATATATCCTACTGGTCATATCTCGCTAAACATGGTGGCAACTGTTTTTGTATTTCCTTATCTCCCAAAAATCTTAGCCATTGTCCAGCTGAAATTCCAGCACACACTTAGTTTACGAGGATTTCCTGTCTGAGAGAGAAGGTTGGCTTCCTCAGTCTGCTGTTAAAAATGACATTTCCACCACTCCTGGTTCTTCTCTTCGTTCTCTTTCCTTTCATGTCAAAGATGGCAAAGTGACAACCTATCCTCAGTCTGAGTAGAGACTGACAGTCCTAATTAGAAATCTCTAGTCTTCTCCTTCTTTGTCTTAATTTCAATTTCATTCTTCTGTCTAGCACTAATTCTGTAGTCATTATTTCTTTCTGTTTTTATTTCTCTATTTGCTTCAGCCCGTGCTCCACCTACTCTCTTTTTACATTTCCCTGTGTGAGACCCTGTCTGTCTCTTTCACCCCCATCACCACCCCTCTGTCATCTGATCAGTAGAATTAATGACTTTATTTCCATCAAATCGCCATGGAGATGAATCATGTCGTTAATCATCATATCGCTGGGGTGATGGATCGTGTCATTAATCAGGATTTTTTTTTTCTGGGCTAAAGCAAACCCACACGTTGGTGATTAGCAATTAACACAATTTCATGCACGCACACACACACACACACCTACACACACGCGCGCGCGCAAACACACTCACACATGCTGGAGGCACCCTGCAGAGCTGGAGCATAGCCAGACAGCAGAGTGACTTCATCGCTGTTGGATTAATTGAATGGTGGTGAGCTCAGACAATACACACATGCACAGGCATCCATGCTAGACACATACACAATAAAGAAAGACAGACTGATGGTGTAACTGAAAATGCAGTCCCAGGCACAACTAAGAATAAAGAGCAGTACTTAAAGGACATACACTGTTATAACAAAATTACACTGTGAGTCTCAGTCTTTCAGGTGTTTACTTTGAACAGAGAGCACAGTGAGAGCACTAATCATTAGTTTTGTTAAACAGACTTCATTATGGCATCATTCTCCAACCTTGTGCCCAGGACCTTGAAAAGAGGTCCTCGGAGAAATTAAAGGGGCCACAAGAAAATGACTGAGGTGAGATTTATTTGTGGACATTTTCTCTAGTTAAACACTGTATGTTTTAGTTTTTTCAGCCCTCTGAAACCTATTTTAATCAAGCTGTCTAAAGGTGGATTAAGATGTAGAAGCAGTAAGTGATGTGCACTGTATTAAAGAAGAAAGAAAAAAAACTATTTTCTGGGTGACATGTGAATGGACAAATAGTGAGACAACGCCTAACAACCAGCCTTTGTTTTCTGCAACGGCTGTCTGATACAGATAGAGGATGTTGGTTTTAAGAACAATATTCTCAGTGCAGTTCTTCTTTATATATCCATCCAGATTTTCTTAACCACTGATCCAAGTCACAGGAACTGAAGCCTATCACAACTGTCATAGGGCAAAAGGCAGGTTACATGCTGGACCAGCCACCACTCTAATGCAGGCTAATACAGACAGACTGACAACCATTCACGCTCAGATTAACACCTAAAATCAATATGGAATCACCAATTAATCTAAAATGCATGTCTTTAGACTGCAGGAGGAAGATTGAGTGCCCAGAGAGAACCCACAAGCAAAATCACCACACAGGGAACAAGCACTGTGAGGTGACTGTGCTTACTTCCTGTTTTTGTTAGTTTTTTCTCTGTTTGAGGTATGACTACTGAGTGAAATATTTAGTTCTTTAGCCGCTTAATGTTCATCTGTGTTCATCTTCTTGTTGCTTTGTCTGATATTCGTTGCTGTGCTGGTGGACCACAGTTGTTTAATCAGAGCATTGTTACTGAGTACAGCTGTCTGGTAGTTATTCATAATTATCACATTTTATGCATTTAGGGAGATGACTGGAAAAGTGAAGAGAAAGAGATGCCATGTACTGTAACTACAGTTCTCTGGCAAAATAAACTTGTTTAGAAATTTGGAACTGATCTGGATCTAAATTCAGGAATTTTTGAAGATTCTTCAACATTATAAGATAGGGCAGTTCAGCCTTGACAGAGACATACAGCCTCAGAGTTCTCTTGATATGTACCCAGGTGTTGTAAGGGTAAAGCATGTGCAGTTTAGATGTAGATTCTTGCTGCAGATTAGAGAAAGTCACAAAAATTGTTTCTAGTCAAGATTCAACCACAATTATGCACATTTTCACAACAATTTGGAGTGAGGAACAACCTCTGAAAAAGTAAGCTGTTCCTCACCCCAGTTGAAACAGTTGAAAAAGTCAATTTTATTTGAAATGCCCATACATAACAAACCTGGCAATCATAAAAATTCTGAAGTTGAATGTTATAAAGCCAAAACAGCGAGCTGAAAGACACTGTTAAGCTTTGCTGTGATCAGCGTTGGGTAATGTTACTTTTAAATATATCTTGTTCTACTACAAGATTATTGCCAATGAAAAGTATCTGATACATTAAAGCATTACCTACTGAGAAGAGCAAGTTGTTACAGCTGGTGGTGCAGGACATGTATGAGGACCGTCTGAGAGTAGTTAGGTGTGCAGTAGGATTGACAGATGGATTCAAGGTGGGTGTGGGATTACAGTACATCGGGGATCAGCTTTGAGGCCCTTCTTGTTTGCAGTGTTAATAGACAGGCTGAGAGATGAGGTCAGATAGGAGTCTCCTTGGACTATGATGGACACCAACAATATTGTGATGAGAGCAGAGAGCAGGTGGAAGAGAGCTTAGAGACGTGGAGGTATGCACTGGCAAGAAGAGAAATGAAAGTCACCAGAAGCAAGACAGAATACATGTAGGTGAATGAGACTGAGGTAGGTGGAATGGTGAAGATGCAAGAAGTAGAGGTAGTGAAGGTGGATGAGTTTAAACATGAAAGCAATGTGTAGAGACGAGTGTTAGTGGTGATTTGTGATGGAAGGATAGTAGCATAACTGAAAAGGAAGCTTTACAAGATGGTAGTCAGACCTGCTATGATGTATGGTTTGTAGAAAGTGGAACCGATATAAAGACAGGATTCAGAGCTGGAGGTGGCAGGGTTGTAGATGCTGAGATTTTCATTGGGAGTAACCAGGATGGACAGGATTAGAAATAAGTATATCAGAATGACAGCTCAGGGTGAGTAGTTTGGAAACAAAGTAATAGGTAATGTTGAGATGGTTAGGACATGTGCACAGGAGGGATAATGGATATACAGTATTGAGCAAACAATGTTGAAAATGGAGCTGCCAGGCAGGAGGAAAAGAGGAAGACCACAGAGAAGGTTCATGGAAGTAATGAAAGAGGACATGATGATGACTGGTGTAACAGAAGAGGGTGCAAGGGATAGGGTGAGATGGAGACAGATGATGAGCCCCTAAAGAGAGCAACTGAAAGAAGAACAGATTAGAAAAAGATTAGAAATATACTCATCAAAACTGGAGCAAAGACTTCTTGAACTGTCTGTGCCACACAGCAGACCAAATTATTTGTCATATAATTCAATTAGAAGTGCTTTAGAAGGGATATACAGCACATGACACGGTCAAGAGTCCAGTTCAGTGACACCAATTAACAGAGGTGACACCTAGCAGACAGACATCTGCTACAACTGTCTATGTCAGCACACAGGCAAATCAAAGTAGCCATACCTCTAACTTGAACTTTAGCTTTATTCAGTGGATGAGTTATAAAAATAAAAAAAGAATCACCCACAGTGCAGGTGTTATGACAGTGGAAACTCTCCATAGAGGCCAAAATGATTGTACCAGGCTGTAAACATGCTTTAAAATGCTGTTAATTGGTCCATTTTAATATGGGACTCTATGGACACTGACACACTTTTGGAGGCAGCCTCAAGTGGCCATGAGACAAACTGCACTATCTTTACCTGGGCTTATACTCACAAAAAGTTAACCAGCCACAGGGGCCCACAAGCCAGTGTAGTCCTAGTGCCGGTCCCAAGCCCGGGTAAATGGTGAGGGTTGCGTCAGGAAGGGCATCTGGCGTAAAAACTGTGCCAAATCAAATATGCGGATTCATAACACGACTTCCATACCGGATCGGTCGCGGCCCGGGTTAACAACGACCGCCTCCGGTGCCATTAGCCAACAGGGTGCCGGTGGAAACTATGCTACTGTTGGCCGAAGACCAAGGAGGGGGAGAGGGGGAAAGCGTGTTAGGAGGCAGAGAGAGAGAAGGAAAGGTAGGAGGGTGGAGGTGAGAGTAGGGACTTTAAATGTAGGGACTATGACTAGTAAAGGGAGAGAGCTGGCTGATATGATGGAGAGAAGGAAGG